>JAKSZP010009766.1:0-56927 GCA_022478985.1 Massospora cicadina
AACCAAAAAACTTGTTCAAATCCTGGCATAATCATTTTTTATACACTTTCTTACTCATTGTCAATTCTGTCTGTCTGTAATTAAATCTTTTTTTTTTTTTTTTTTTTTTTACTAAGTCCCCTCAATTAAATTCTCAGACACTTATTGTCAATAAAAATTCTTAAATTTGGCACAATTATATCTTTCTTCAACAATACAATAATCCATAAAAATTTTAATTTTCATGTTCAAAAAAGTTTTATATGTATCAAGTAAAAATCCTATATATATTCTATGGTAGCCAGTTATAGTTACAGCTGAACAGTTAGCTATTTAGTTGATTTGATATTTTAAATGATTTTGTTAAGTGGTTAGTGGTTATTTTTTATACACTTTTCTTAAACTCACTGTCAATTCTGTCTGTCTGTAATCAAATCTTACAAGCTCTATTTCAGACACTTATTATCAATAAAAAAATTTGAACCTTTGCACAGACTTTGGCCTTGGATGACAATACAATAATTCATCAAAAAGTTTAATTTTCATGCTTTAATTAAAAAGTTTTATATGTATTAAACAAAACTCCTATATATCTTTGATAGTAATTGGTATAGTTACAGCTGAGCAGTTTGATATTCAGTTGATTTAATATTTTATACTTTATAAAAGTTGGGAATGATAATATACTTTTTTAATAAAATCACACTTAACTTTTGATATCAGTTCTATATAAGATCTAGAACATATAGATCTAATGGTAATTAGATAGCAATTTGGCTGGGTATTTTCATATTCATTTAATTCAATTTTTCATAGGTTTTGATAAGGGGTTGGTAGTTTTTGGCTGTTTTGTATGTTCAATAATAGGCTTTTGCTGGGTGGTTTATTTTTTGGTTGATTCGATAGGCTCAATAGTTTCAGGTAAGTGATTGATGGTTTTGTTAATTTGGCAGGCTTAATAGATTTTAGCTAAGTGGTTGGAGGTTGGAATTTTTAATAGGTTTAATTGTTTCTGAACTTATTGATAGCTATCTACCAATATAAAAGCTAAAATAATTTAGAATCTGATTGATTTGATAAGTTTATTTTTATTGGCCGAGTGGTTGATGGTTTTTGGTCGAATCGATAGGATACAGTTTAGCTTTGGAGGTGATTAGTTATTGGTTGATTTGATAAGTTCAGCTAGTTTTAGCTGAGTGGTTTTGGTTGCTTCGATTGAGCAATTAGATTTGGCCGAGTAGTTATTGCTTAACTATATATAAAATCTAAATTGATCAATTCGAATCACCTGAAATTCTAGACACCGTAGCAAAGTGCAGGTAACTCCACTAGTAATATATATACAATAAGTTTTGATTTTATAGAGAAATAGTAAGGGGTCAAAAACAATATATAGAGATATTAATATTTAATAAAAGTAGGAAAAAGAGCCACTTTTAAAAATGCACTAATTTTTTGAGGGTAAAAGAGCTGGGGGTAACGTTTTTTGGGAAAAATGAACCTTCTCAAAAAAAATTTTGGGAAAAAAGAACCTCCTTTAAAAAAAGCTCTTAAAAGTATGATATAATTGAGAAATTAAGCCTACTCAATAAAACCCTTTTTGAAGTTGGTGGCATATTTTAATTGACTTATAATAGGTATTTATAATTTATATACTTGGTATTATTTATTCCAAGTTGCTTATAGTTTACACTTGGACCTAATCCAGACAAGATATAGATTGTATTTATGAGAAAAATTCTATAATTCAGCTTAAAATATGGCGCCAGCTTCAAAAAGGGTTTTATTGAATAGGCTTATTTTCTCAATTATTTCATACTTTTTAGAGCTTTTTTAAAGGAGGTTCTTTTTTTCCCAAAAAAATTTGGCCTTAAATTTGGCACGAATTTCTTAGCCGATATTCACTCTTCTTAATCGACTTTGAAAAAGGAGAAGGTTATCAATTCGACCTGTATGTATGTTTTTTTCTTTTTTTTTCTGTTTGTTCGCGCATAACTCTGAAAATACTAGATCAATTTGGATGATAATCTTCTTCAAAAATAGAAAATGCTCCAACTTAGGTCCTATTTTATTTTTGTAAGTATTGGTCAAGTATATGCCCATTAATTTAGTAAATATATCAAAAATGGGCTCGGAAGCGATGCATAATTACGGACCTAATACAACTCCGGATAAACCTTTTTCCGTCATCGGTGAAGCGATAGCTTCGAAGCACTTTTGATATGTCCTATGGTTGGGGTTCAAAATTCAGTCAGTATGAGCTCATAGCGGGACGAGCTTAAATCATTATAGATGGCTATCGTTTTTGCATAATTTGACCAATAAATTCATCTAAATTTTATAAAAATGAATTATTTTAGATAGCGATCAATAATTTATATAGATTGACTAATAAAAGCAACCAAATCTGATAAAATGAATTTCTGTAGATGGCGATCAGTAAATTTGACATATGTTGACCAATAAAATCATAGAATTTAATAAAATGAAGCTTTGTAGATGGTGATCAGTAAATTTAGTATAATTTGACCAATAAAATCAACTAAATTTAATAGAATAAATAATCAGTATATTTGTTTATAAGATAATATATATAATAGATATACAATGAGTTTCAATTTTATAGAGAAATAGTAAAGGGTCAGAAAGGATATATAGAGATAGTAATATTTAATAAAAGTAGGAAAAAGAGTTATTTTTAAAAATGCACTAATTTTTTAAGGGGAAAATATCTGAAAGTAAAGTTTTTTTTTGAAAAAATGAACCTTCTTAAAAAATTTTTTTTTGGGAAAAAAGAACCTCCTTTAAAAAGAACTCTAAAAAGTATGAAATAATCGAGAAATTAAGCCTACTCAATAAAACCCTTTTTTGAAGTCAGTGCCATATTTTAACAGAGTATAATAGGTATTTATAACTTATATACTCAGTACTATCTATTCTAAGTTGCTTATAGTTTACACTTGGACCCAATCCAGACATAAGATATAATTTGTATTTGTGAGCAAAATTCTATGATTCAGTTTAAAATATGGCGCTGGTTTCAAAAAGTGTTTTATTGAGTAGGCTTAATTTCTCAATTACTTCATACTTTTTAGAGCTTTTTTTAAAATGGAGGTTCTTTTTTCCAATTTTTTTTTTAGTTTTATATTGCCCCCCATTTTTTGGATGCAAATATGCATCAAATCATTGAAAGGGTTAACATGGAAAAATAATCAAATAGATTCAGGTTAAAGTGGTAAATTTAGCCATATAATTACTACAAATGTTTTTTTAGTACTAGATGGTACTACAAATGTTTTCTTGAATTAATTCCTTAGTTTAGCATAGACATCTACTAATAATTTTAGAAAAAAAAAGAACCTCCTTTAAAAAAGGCTTTAAAAATTATGAAATAAATGAGAAATTATGAATACATAATAAAACCCTTTTTAAAGCTGGCACCATATTTTAATCACATTATAATATCCATTTATAACATATATATACTCACAACTGTATTTTCTAAGTTGCGTATAGTTTACACTTGGACCCAATCCAATATAAGCTTTAAGTTGTTCTTGTGAGCAAAATTTGCTAAGTCAGGTTGTAAGATGGTGCCAACTTCAAAAAGAGTTTTATTGAGTATCATAATATCTTAATTAATTCATTACTTTTTTTTCCAATTTATTAAAGGATGTTCTTTTTTTTTCTGAAAATTTTTTTGAGGGAGGGTCTTTTTTCCCAAAAATTTGAAGGCAGTTTTTTTCTCAAAAATTTTAAACCAAGTTCTTTTTTTCAAAAATAACTTTAGTGCATTTTTTAAAATGATTCTTTTTCTCAATTTTATTTTAAAAAATCACTATCTCTATATTTGTTTTTGAACCTCACTCTTTCTATATAAAAATAAAAGCTGATTGTATATAATATATATAGCATTTCAAACCAGATATATTAATAATTCATTTTATTAAATTAAGTTGATTTTATTGGTCAATTTATGTTAAATTTACTGATCACCATCTACAATTATTTTCCTTACTAAATTTAGTTAATTTTATTGTTCAAACATATGTAAAAATGATGGGCGTCTATAATGATTTAAGCTTGTCATTCTATGATCTCATACTTGCCTCAATTTATAAATATCCCTAGCCATAGGGCATATATCAAGTCAAAAGTTAACATGATGCTACTGCTTCACCAATACTAGAATTAAGTTTATCCAGTAAATTTATTAGTCCCACAATTGAAATCCATCACTTCTGTTCTATTTTTAACCAACTTTAAAAAAGGAGAGGTCTCTCAATTTGACATGTATATTTTTTTATGTTTGTTAATGCATACCTCTGAAACTACTGGACCAATTTGGATGTTTTTCTTTTATAAAGAAGGATGCTCCAACTTAGATCCCATTTTACTTTTGTAAGGATTTTTTAAACTCCATACTTTATTTAGAAAAAAAAATTAAATAATGTAAGCAGGAAGGGCATAATAAATGAGTTTCAGCTGAGATTAAAAGGACTGGGAAGGGGGCCACTAGACAGCTAGCATCTCTAACTATTGATGGTTGGCAATTGCCATTGCTAGCCACAGTTCTAGCACTAATGAGCTTACAGACTATTAGGCTTTAATTGATTTGTTGCTTTATTATGTATGACTGTAATGCTCTACTCCTTCCAATGAGCTACAAATGAATTGGGAAGCAGGGCTAAGTCACTGACCAAAGGCCAGACAAGATCCCTGAGATCATTCTTCTTGTGTGTGAGCTAAAAGAACTGCAATAAAAATCCCTTGGAGGACAGTTGCAAGTATGCTTACCCCAAACAACATGCCCTAACTCCAAGACAAGGTGTGTAGGGAAGCAATAGCCTTTTCAATCTCACTCTCAAAGTCCACTTCCTGTTTGTATAGGCCAAACATGGCCGCTGTTAGACTAAATTTATCAATATAAATCTCGTTAGACAATAATAAAAATAAGTAAAGCTTAATAATGGCTTTATTTGATATCTTTAGGCAAGTTGATAGAAAACGGAACTAGAGAATCTTCCATTCTCAAGTCCCTTCTCTTATAGCTCTCTGCTGCAATCATAGATCGAGCTCTTCTATTATGCTTGACACTATGTCTTATGAAATATGCTATAAGCAAACTCCAATTTTTTTAGGCCAGATTGAATTATGTAGTGGCTGAACTACCACACCCAATAATCATTCCAATTCTGATTTGAATCTACCTTTAACCTAAAAATTACCCACTTAAAAACCATTTGGTTTGACCTAAGTCCTGACAAAACATCTAACCACCGTCCTTCCCCAGTCTCAGTACCAACCTGGGGTCTAGCCAAGACTAATGCTCTCTCACCCCCTCTTTCAACCACATCAGCTTGTCCTATCTTATCAAAGATCAGGGCAATGTGGTGTTGAGGAAAACCTCAACTGTCACAATGACAAGAAATTTGGTGGGGAAAGCCAGGCGTGCAGCCTTATAACACCTGGGATAAGGTACAAAAGTTTGGTGATCTACTGGAGCTGATCAGATAAAATCCTAATTATCTTCAAAACCAAACTCTTGTAATGGGGAACCCATTGCCGAGACTTTTGGCAACAAGTGCTGAGTGTACTACCCATATACAAAAATAGTAGAGGAAGGCATGCAGCTGAATTGGGGATGCTCATAGGGTTAACACAAAAAATAGGTTAAATGATGGGTACAGCACCTCCAACAATTCAACACCTGAAAGGAGGTGCCTCATTGTAGATCAATAATTGTGGAAAATGGCACACTTGTATCAGTGGTGGCCAATTTATACTTTTGGTTTAGCGCAAATGTAGCAGTCCTTATACAGGTAGTCCAATTTACTATTCTTACTGAATTTGAATGCTTGGTGAAGGATCTGCCATGTGACCAACCTTTTCTTAGAAGTGACCATATGGAAATTAAGCCCAAAATTAACTCCTTTAGGGGGTAGTTCATATCGTGGCTTTAGGCCACCCAATTATTGAGGATTTGGGGACAAGTGGGTTGATTGCACCTAATTTTGGGAGCAGTTTCCCATATTTGACCAAGGTAGACTTCAAAATTTTGATTGCCTTACTTGCAAATTCTTGGCTGAGATGATTATGCTCCTCCTAGCTAGTTGCAAAATTAATGAGTAATATAATATTTGACATCTCTACAAATCTGGGTTGCATCACACGCTGAAGCTTCAAATGATTAACCTCCTAGCCGCACAGCCCAATTGCACAACTGCCAGCAGTTGGAGCTGGGCTATCAGGCCAGCATTCTTGGGTGGGTTACCATGCAATCATGTAAGGAGTACAAGGAGACTGGCTCCTGAAGAACCTGTACTCTTTCTCAGTTAACTTTCCACACCAGGGTTAGGCAGCACATGTGTATCTGAATCAATTGGAGGAAGAACTTGGCTTATATCCTCCAGGTGTGAGACTCAAAATCAAGAAGGCCCAATCCCTTTTTGAGCTTTGATTTTATATAGAGTATTGAGGGCAATTGGCGCTGCTTTCACTTTGAACCAAAGGAAGTTGTGAAGAAAAGTCTTTATTTTCTTCTCCAATTTTGGGATCATCAGGAGCACATGGGTGACATAATAGAGTTTGGAGAGAATGAAGATGTTGATGGCCGTCACTTTTTTCTCAGGGTTGGAGTGCACATGCTTCCAGCTTGCCATTTGGGATGACAAACTTGACAGTACCTCCTGTTCAGGTTCAAGTATCACTGGAACCTTAATGTTGAACAAAATTCTGAGGTAGCAGATTGTCTGGGTGTTCTGGATTAGCACTAGATTGGATGGTGGGCTGAAGTTGGGTATGCCAATCCTCATTATGGCGGTTTTATCAAGGTTGATCTTTGCATTTGAAGCTGATTGGTACGTGCTCAGGAGTTCTTTGGCGCCTTGTAGGCCAGACGGTGAGCTGATCCAAACTATGGTGTCATTGACAAAGGCTAGTAGTTTCATCAGCCATTGTTTGTATTGAATGAGGCCCTGGAGTTTTGCATCCTCTTTTTCTAAGAGGATATTGGTTGCAAAGTTAAATAGGATTAATGACATGTGATTGCCTTAATGGAGGCCTTAACTGTCAGGATATCATTTATAAGGCCATAGCCATAATCACCTTTTTTGTAAGACCAGAATACAGCGTTGAGATCCAGGAGTGGAAAGAGTCTGGGATATCTACCGCTTTTAATGCCTTGTGTAAGAAGGGCCACACTACTAGATTGTAAGACTTATACATGTCAAGAAACATTAGATAGCCCTGTTCAGATCCTCACATGTCCTGAAGCACGTTCTGGATGGTCCTTATACTGTCCCAGATGGTGTGACCCTTGATGAACCTGTGCTTGTCCTGAAGGAGGGTATGCAGTGCTGTTGCCATTAGCTTATTTGACAGAATGCATGTTTAAAGTTTGTAGTTAACATTCAAGAGGGCAATTGGGCGCCAGTTCTGAAGCTTACATTGGAGCCCTTCTTGTACAGGAGTACAATCTGGGTCTTCCGGCCCCCAGGAGTTTTGTGACAAGTTAAAGACAGATGTTGTAGAGGCTGGTGAGCTCCAGTGCAATACATTCATGGATAGCGTTGAAAATTTCTGTGTACTTATTGTCACAGACCAGGGATTTTCTCTTTGGCAACTCTTTTAGCGCTCATTTGACTTCATTCATGGTGATCTTGGCGGTTAACTTATGGACGTCATCTGGCAAGAAGCCCCTTAGCGCCAGCTTAGCTAAGTTGATAAGGGATTCTGTTTTAGATTCTCTTATCACTTGGTACCAGAATAGTTCCCCATGAAAATGTTTGATCACACGCTTGATTATTGTAGGGTTAATGGACACTGTGCCCAATGAAGTTTCAACCTGCTTTTTCTTAGCCTTGGATCTTATTTCCTTGACGCTATCCAGGCCCCTTTGGTCATCATCCTAGCAAAGCTTTGGAACCAATAGGTAGCATTCAAATGGCGCTCAGCGTTCTAATTGTTCATTAAAGCTTGATAACATTTGTGCATAGTCTGGTACTCGCTCCATCATTATTTGCTGTCCCGCCAGGAAAGCTTCAGGATATCTAGAGCATACTTCATATGCTTTATGGTGGCAGTTTGTTTGTAGGCTTTGGCTATCTGAACTTTATGCTCATGTTTGCTTTTCTTCTTGACTCAGACCCATCATTCAAGGTGGCCAATTACTGGCAGATAATCCAAGTAAGTGACTAACTGATAAAATCTGGTTTTATGTTACGCCATTCCCCATCCCTCAGCATTGCTGGCACAATCTGCCATTCTCAGCGTCTTGGGGTTCACCCAGGTCAATCTCCACATGAACAAATTATATGGTCACTTTCAGATCTTAAGCTAACTTTTCTATTAGATGTCAGAAGCTTAATGTCAGATGACACAAGCATGTAGTCCAAGTGAGAGCCTGTCTGCGGTGCTTTGCTTAAAACCATATGACCACCTTGTGAGATTAGTAGGGTCATCATCATCTTTGTTGATTGTAAGGCCCATATCTGGCTTGAACAGGTATTCCATCATATCCTCAGTCTTACAGTTGTGGCCCTCACTCACTGGGAAAAAATTAACTCATATTTATCTAAAAGTTCATGTCTTCAGCTATTACTGTAGCTTTGTCAGTTGGCACCCCCAATAATAATTGCCAAAAGGTTCTGTTTTTGCAGGGTTTTGGTGAGGTGTAAACTGCAACCACTCAGAGGCTCTTTCCAGTTTCTTTATTTGTGGCGGTGGCCACTAAGATCCATCTGGCTTAAGTCTCTTCCATGAATACCAGGTCAATGTTCTTGTTCAGTAATTGATGGCCACATGATCTGTCCAAAGGGCTTGACGCTCAATCTTAAGGGACCACAGGTGGCTTGTTGCATCTCAGTGTGAGTTCAGCATCATTTTTTCTTGGGTGCTGCTTGCATTTCCAAAATTAAAAGAATATTTATTATATTATTGGTTTTAAAATGGTTTAAGTTCCTACTTCTTGTATGAATGCTCGCCAACCCCCTAGCATTCATGGTAACTATAATCATTTCCAGTTGCCTGAACCATGGGTGTGAGGATAATCAAGGTTTTCTAGGTTAAGGTGTTGGACATTTTCCCTCATGTCTCCAAGAAAAAAATGTTTTGGGCAAAATGGGCAAAAATGGGGAAATGTCAGACATTTGCAAGTTTACAATGATAATAAGGCGATTTAAATAATATGAATGATTATATTGGCCAAAAGACCCTGGCTGATTCTTGGTGGTACCCAACAAATTGGTGTAACACAGTTACAGATACCAAATGGGCAATTAGCAAAAAGTCAGGCACTTGAATTGCCCCAACCATGCAAGGGAACCTGGGAGTCCATTGGAGGTTTCTCCCACTGCCACGTCCAGTTCCCTTCAAACACCTAAGTGGGGACCACCCCCTTTTATAGGATTGGCAGAGGTCCCCCAAGGTGCAATAATTTTAGCTAATGGTGATTGGCTAAAATATATTATATCGTTACCACATGGGTACATATTGCCTGCAACTAATTTCACATCTATTGTTCAGCCAAAGTGAAGTGAGTTTTCTGAGCTTCAATAGACTGAATTTGAATATTTCCTTATTTGGACCTTACTAAGCTGATCCAAACTTACCCTTGAATTCCCTTCAACCCTCAATACAGTTAAATACTGATTTGTGGATATTAAGAGAATTCGTTTTTTTTCTTTCCCATGATTGCACCAATAAAAACATATAAAATTAACTTTTATTTTATTAGTGTTTTTAACTTTATATAAAAATTTGTTTGTGAAATACAGCGGCTACAAGCACCAGTGAGCAACAACTTGTTGGATTTCCACAAAGTGGTGCTTACTATAGGTGTTACCCTGTACACCAAAAAACAAACTCAAAAATGGAGGCTTTTAAAGTGAGTAGCTCTCCAACACTTCCCTTTCCACCTGAATCAAGGATAGTTGCCTTGGAAAAGCAACTCACCAGTGCTTTATCTCGTCTTAAAGAGCTGGAGCAGCGCCCTTTACAACCCTCTCTCAAAGACAAGTACACCCCCAATGAAGGGAGTATTGCTTCCTTTTTGTATGCATATGAATCTGCCATTCATGGCGCAACTAATAAGCAAAAAGTTCAATCATCCTTTCTTGCTTAAGTCTCTTGGCACAAGAGAGGATAGTTCCTTACATGGACTCACCGCACACCTGGGCAGTGGTGAAGGAGGCGCTTTTGGCTGAATTTGGATCAAAGCATAGTCTACACAGGGAAAAACAGGCCTTTATGCGCCTTAGCATGTATGAGGGCGAACCAACCGCTGCCTTTGTTGAGAGATTTTACCTCACTGCGCAAAGGTTATCAACGTCTAACATGCTAACCCTGGATGATGATATTGCAGCCATATTAACTGGGTTAGCTTCTCAATCCTCCCTAGCCAGGCATATCATCTCAGTGAAACGTCACTTCAAAAACATTTGCAACATATAAGAGGCTCTGTTAGACGTTGCTGATTTACATTCATGTGCAACAGCAAATGAAGCTGAGGTCAAACCTTTCGTTCTAACCATTGAAGAGCTTTTGCCTGTAGAACAGTTGGGGGTGAGCCCACCTGTGCCTATCCTCCATGTATAACCTGCTCCCCCAGTGTGACTTAAAACAGATCTCACTCCCTCCTGTAGGTCTAAGCCCTATAATGCAGTTAATACCATGCCCCTGCACAAGCTCACCAAAGCTGCCATGACTTCCCCTCCCGCCAAGCTGGTGGTTGCGCTCCCTAAGGCTACCCAACCTCATGTGGTCATCTCCTCTACCTCAAATGCAACATTTCCAGTTGTTGATAATACCCCTGGGGATGAATCTGAGGGTGTAAGGAGAGTGTCTATAACTCTACCGTTCCCAGCGTGGTAGTGCATGGTGAACAGGGCTAACGCCAGGAAGCTAGTTATTAGTAATAAGGTTACCAGAGCCCAGCAGAGGGTGCTTGAGCTGTAATAACCTAAGTTTAGGGTGGTTATCAGGAAGGGGAAAAACCAAAATTTTGTTTAAAAACAAGATGGAAGTGAACACCAAAGTGGGGTTCATACCCAAGCGTTGCTCTGAGTGGAATTATAGGAGTCACAGGTTGTAAGGAACCTGGCCAGCTTAACGGTGCACTAGAGGAGAGATTATACGTTTTTAAAATTAAGTTGTTAACGTTGCATGAGACCTCCCAAAGAGGTCTGTGCACAGAATAGTCAAAAATAACATATGTAAAAAGTATACTAGCGAAGGGTTTTAATATAAGGGAAGTCAACCAATGAGAGAGATTGGTCTTAAGAAAAAGGATTTAAGGGAGTTCCAGAGGACAATCAATTGATATAAGTGGTGCTAAGCCAAGGTGCACCAATAAGTGCACTCTTCCATCAGGCAGTAAACTATACTTGGTAATTGACCAAACTCAGTTATCAATTGTAGGCAAGGCTGACCCAAGCTGGAAATATCAAAAACTGAATGGGTTTCAAGACCCCATTCGCTGAGAAACCAAAGCAAACCGTTTTCACAAATTAAAAAGCTAGTTTGTACTAATACACTTGCTTTATACAGGGCCAAACTTCTCTTAAATCCCCAGGACCAACCTGGGCATACCTCTCCTTAACCCAGTGTTGATCCAAGGTATGCTTGAGGTCAGGGAGGCCTGCCAACTTCACCTTCTTGGCCTTCTGACATGCAGCTTTGTTCTTAGTGTTTGCTCCCATTATGATGTCATCTTTAAGCCATGACAGAGGGGGGTGACGATGATGTTGGTTATTATATTCTGGGAGCACCCGCAGAAGTAGAGGTTCCTGATTGTTTGAACACTGGAGGAGTAGATGGGACCACCATACTCGAGGAAACGTACCTCATTCAAATCTTAGGATGTCCAAAAGTTATTGACTGCCAGTGATGGAGATCAATTCTTAGCTGGCTTGATTTGACCTCTTCATCAGGTCCATACCATGAAATCCATCCTGAATAAATACCCTGATATTTCTCACAAATTTACTTCCATTTTTCGGCCTAATGAGGTCTTAGCTCTGTCACCTAACATTGGAGGAACACTCACCAAAGTTGAATTGGTCATTCAGAAAGTCTGGGTAATGCCATCCTGGATATGGCTCCCTGGTTAGCATAATATCCACTAAGTTCATCAAAAAGATGAAGCTGGATCCTGACTTGGAGTACAATCAAGAATTTGGTACTGCCAACCTGAACAGCACCCACGCCATTGGGGCATAATATTCAAAACCCATTCAAATTAGGAAGCTTATTTTATCAGCCCCTACAGTGGCCTTGGACAACACCGCCTATGATATGCTTATAGGTACTCAGTTTATGATTGAGTACGAGGGAATAATAAACCTGAAGCAAGGATTCCTCTCATTACTCAACTATGAAGTCCCTTTAGTCTTATCCAATAAAGAACCTAGCAAGAATGAATTTTTTTATGGTTGAATATCCCTTTTCAGCTATAACTATGCATTATTCCACCTTTGGGTACAACACAAAGAAAGAGCCCGTTTCAGTGGATGCTAGGGACGGAATCCCTTTCTATGCTGAAGATGAGGTCTTGATTAAGCCTGGTGAACAACGAGTGGTGGACAAAAAAATCACGCTCCTAATCCCACACCACTGCTTGTTGCACCTCGTAAGCCTTGAGGGCGTTAGCCCCTTGGAGCCTTGGTATTACCAGGGATATTAGACCCAGACCATCAGAGACCTATTACTAAATTGCTGGGAAACCTCAACGGCAAGGACATGGTCATAAGAAAACACCAGGAGATTGATTGAGGTTTTTTAATCCTGGTAGAGGACATTGAACGTACCCATTTAATTGGCTTTATGGCGGATTTGGGCTTGCCCATGGACAACCTGGTGTGTACCTTAACCAATGTTCATATTTTGGATAAGCTGCCCCCAGATGAGCTGAAAAAGTCTATACTTTACTAGAAAAATAGAGTGACATATTCTCCAAATCAGATAATGACTATGCTCACATGAAGGGCTGGAGTCAATCCATTGATGTGGGTGATGCCCGCACTATTTGGTCCAAAACTTACCATAAGTCAAATTTGGAAGAACAGCAGTTGAGGAAGGAGCTCCAGCAGTTACTAGATGCGGGGTTACTAGTTCCTTCACAAAGCCCTTGGTCTTTCCCCCTGTTGCTAATTATAAAAGAAAAATGGAGGTCTTTGGATAATCATGGACTACCACAAATTAAATAAACTCATGAAAAAGGATAACTATCCTATCCTCAACATTAATGACGCCCTGACACAACTCTATGGCTCTAACTCTTTCTCCGCCATGAACTTGGCTAGCGGCTATTGGCAAACGAACCTTCCCATGAAGGTCAGGAGAAATGTGCTCTCATTTGTAGTGAGGGTATTTTCCAACCCACCCGATTACCTCAAGGCTTATGTAAAGCGCCTGCAACTTTCCAGCATGCGTTGATCACATTTTGCAGGACCTGAAGTTAACTTGTGTCATGTCTATCTTGTTGACATCACAGTGTTCCAAGAACCTTAAACGAGCATCTTGATCACCTGGAGGAGGTTTTTCAACAATTATGTAAGTCAAATATTAAAGTTGAAACTCTCAAAGTGCACCTTCTTCCAAAGGAAATTTGATTTCCTTGGACACTCCATTTATTTTAGAAGGAATCCAACCCATACAATATAAGGTTGACGCTATTTCAAAAATGCCTCCCCTTTATAATTTACAAGATATTCAGGTGTTTCTAGGGATGATGGGGTATTACCATCATTTTATCCCCAAGTTTTTCCAGCTCAGCGAACCCCTCATTCTCCTATTGGATAAGAACACCCCTTTCCATTGGGGTGTTATACAGAAGGCTGCTTTTAAAAACTTTGAAGCAACTGTTACAACAATGTCCTATCATGAGGCATCCCAATTACAGTAAACTGTTTATCTTGTTTACTGATTCCTATGACTACGCCGTTGGGGCCATCTTAGCCCAACTGGATGAAAACGGTGTAGATCATCCTGTATCCTATTTTAGTAAGATGATTTCAATAAGCGGAATGCAATTACAGCGTTACAGAGAAGGAGTGCCTTGCTGTTCTGTTATCTTTGAGGCACCACCGCCCTTTCCTGTATGGGACCACCTTCACTGTGGTTACTGACCGTGCTATGTTGAAATGGCTACAGAACATGAAGGATCCTACTGGCTGGTTAGATCACTGCGCTCTAAAGCTCCAGAATTATGACATAGAGATTGAACACCGTGCTGGAACCCGTCACATGAATGTTGATGGGTTAACTGGCTACCAGTCCTTCACTTGGATAATAGTGAGGCGGAGAGTTTATATAACCTCTTAATGACCCCTAATGAATGTGCGGATGAGGATGAGCCTGTACAGAAAATGTTAGCCTGACGCTTCTGAAACACCGAAGTGGAGAGTAAAATTTGTATAAGTAGGTGGGAGCAAAGTGGCTACCTTACCTTCGGCCCTCAGAACGTGCATCTGTTATTTTGGAAGCTCACTATACCCTAGGTCATAGAGGAGTGAAGAAAACCTATGAGTTAATTAAGGATTGATACTATTGGGAAGGAATTATGGAAACTATTTTTGAAGTCTTGGATGCCTGTCTCAGATTTAAAGAGCAATATGGTTTCAAGGCTAGATACCAGTATCAACCAACTAGCCCTCAACAACCGTTCCACACCATCAGCTTAGATGTAGTTGGTCCCCTCCCACAGACTACTGGTGGAAATAAATTTATCATAATAGTATTGACCACTTTATTAAGTGGGTTGAAACTGTGGCTCTCCCTGCCCAAACGGCCAAGGAAACAGCCACGTTCTTGCATCAAAACATCTTTACTCATAATGGCTGTCCCCATGTAATACTCTTCAATAATGGCAAGAACTTCACCACCAGAGTAGTCAAAATACTGGCTACTTCTATGGGAGCCCAACAACTCTTCTTAGCTCCGTATAATCCCTCTACTAACGGGACAGTGGAGAGAGCAAATGGAACCTTGGTTTCCATTCTACAAAAAATGTCCTCTTCTGATCCACTTCACTGGGATCAATTCCTAACCAGTACTCTTATGACATACCAGATTAGTTATCACCAGATCTTGAAAATGTCCCCATTTTGTGTCTTGTATGGGTGGGAACCAGAAATATCTGCCCTCTTAGCTAAAGATGTATTCTCCTCTAGAGCTGTGGAACCAAAAAAGCCATGAGAAGATTGGATCAGCACATCATCCAGCTCCAATATGAGGCTATTCCCAATTTATCAAAAATGGTGACAAAAGAAGGGCAGGCTGCAAATGAGCTCTGTACCCCCTACCTACATTTCAAGTGTCTGACATGGTCCTATGCTACCATAACCACATCACTCCTAGAAGCGGCAAGATTGGATCAAATTTAGGAGGGTCCTTTCGCCATCACCTATAAAGAGAGGCAATGAGTACTTTATCAAATCTTTAGCTACATGTATTACCATCAATTATGTACATGGCCACTTCCTACGGCCTTATTCTCCCCACAACATTCTTGAGGAGGGTGATGTCAGACATTTTCCCTCATGTCTCCATGAAAAGAATGTTTGGAATGAAATGCGTCAAAATGGGGAAATGTCAGACATTTGCAAGTTTTCAATGATAATAAGGGCGATTTAAATAATTACAAATGATTTAATTGGCCAAAAGACCCTAGCCAATTTTTGGTGGAGCCCTAAAAATCGTGGTAAAAATGTTATGAATACTAAACGGGCAATTAGCATGAAGTCAGATAGTCAATTGCCCTATCCACATGAGGGAACCCAGGGAGTCCATCAGAGGTTTCTCTCCCTGCCACTTTCAGTTCCCTTTAAAACACCTAGGCGGGGACCACCCCCATTTTTATAGGCTTGGCAGAGGTCCCCCAAGGTGCAATAATTTTAGCTAATGGGGATTGGCTTTAATATATTAAATTGTTACTTCTGGGTATGTATTGCCTACAACTAATTTCCCATCTGTCTTTCAGCCAAAGTAAAGCAAGTTTTCCAAGCTTCAGTGAGCTGAATTTAAATATTTCCTAATTCAGACCTTACTAAGATGATCCAAACTTACCCTTGAATTCCCTTCAACCCTCGATACAGTTTAAACACTGACTGGTCAGATATTGAGAGGGTTCATTTTCCCCATGCTTACACTAATAAAAACATATAAAACCAACTTTTTGTTTAAGTAGTGTTTTTAACTTTATATAAAAAATTTGTTTGTGGAATCCAGAGGCTACAAGCACCAGCGAGCAACAAATTGCTGGATTCCCACATAAGGATTGAGTCAAAAACGGAGGTTGGTCCTTTGGTGGCTGATGTCACTGAGAGTGAGCATGGGATAGTTGGCGCTTTGTGAGGGCGGTTGGTGGGCAGGGTATTTTACTACTGGGCATTTTGTGCACCAGAAACTCCGTTTATTCCCTGTCTCCTTGTCATTTGATAATGTTGATGGTTTGAGCACCAACATGGGAAGCGCTTTTAACAATCCAGATTGACGAAAGTAGCAGCAACACTCTCCAAACAATTACCAGACCCAATTTTGGTTTTTTGGTAGAACGGGTATTTTTGCTGGGGTGCATTTGGATGACTCTGGTTATTTATTATCTACATAGGGTGATTGGTTGTCAGCACTAGGCTTTTTTGATAATGGTTTGCATGCTGCCTTCTTATCCAGATTTTTATTGGAAGGTTTATCTGCCAAAATTGTTTAGTTTCTGGTGGTGGTGAGCCCTTCTTGGATGACTTTGATGCTGTCTTTTGCCAACGCTCCTCCTCCCAGACCATCCAATCCACTTGTGATGGGTGGGGTGCAACTGAGTCAAGGGTCTTCCCCTTTTCATAATGTATGCCTTAGGGTTGTTGTTGATGAAGGGTTTGTCATCCGCTTCAGGTTGCCTGGCCACTTTTCACTTCAACGCTTCATTATGCGCAACGTCCAGTTCCTGTTGCTGACGCTTCATGTCTGCGACCTTCATAAGGTTCTGAAGGATCCATTACTTGGCTTTGGGACAAAGGAAGGTTTTTGTGCTGACTTTGGTGATTTCAATGATAGGATCATAGCCAAATTCACGTGGCATTTCCCCTTTTTGTAATGGCACTGAGCCATCTTGTGGCCTATCTGATAGCAGAACTGACATACCTGCTAGGTATCTTCCTGTTCTACATATATGACATGGCTGAGCCTGGGCAAGTGGATGAATCAAGACAAGGCGATTTCATTTGATTTTATCAAAGAAGTCAGTTTATTGAGCGCCTCCATAGCGCAAGAGCAATGCCACTTAGCAGTGTACTTGCTGCCAGCCTGTCTGAACTCCTGAGCCTCCCTGTAATACAAGAGGATGGCAGATCTCCTCGTGGACCCATTCCCTTTCCCAATATATCAGCAGGTTTTGTAATGTGACCCACCAGGTGGTTTGGTTCACATATGAGTCAGTTACATTTGCAGATATATATTTTTAAATTGGGTTCTGACTTCCAGGAGTTTTTTTGGTCAAGTTTACCTGGGATCAAGATGTTAATATACCCACATTGAGGCAACCAATGATGATCAAAGTCGCTACCAGTCAATACCTCATCAAGCTCTTGGTAAATTGAAATTATCAAGTTGTAACACTCCTCCTACACCAGTTGCAGGTGGATATGAATAGCATTGTTGAGGTACTACTTAGTGATTATCAATTCAAAAATCCTTCACTGATAAGCTGATAGATGTAGTCAATGCGACTTCTGGCAATATTCAACGCTTTTTATTGGACTGGGCTGCCACGGTGCTGTATAACTTAACTTTTGGAGTGGGCTTGGGACTTCAGCTGGTGTTTTGCCCTTTATTGTCCAGTTAAGAGATTCATTGAGGCTGAACCTCCAATTCATGAATGCTTCAACCTGGCATATGTTAATACCATAGAAGTTAATATTCTTGCCCATTGCTGATCCAATTTCTAAGTTTTGCCAGTGGAAGGCGTAAGTCATCGAGAACCCCAAATAGTCCCAGTAAAGGCAGCTTTAGGACCACACGTCAGGTGGAGGTACTGTTAAAGAACTTTTAGCGTGATTGAATTCAGCTGCCACCAGTCCTTCACCGTGAAGCTGTCATAACCCCCATCAAGGAATACTTTTGCCATTTCCACAGGAATGTCCACTTCGCTCCACTGGAATGCTTTTATAGGGCAAAAGTCTTCTGTGGCATAGGGGGCAGCAACAGATGGTACTGGGAATGACTGTTTTTAGTCACAGATGGTCTCAATCCTAACGCCCACTTGGCCACTCTCACCCTAAGGTCAGGTGTTGTGACCCCCTCATCGCTGCTGCTTGTGGAGAGATCTTGTGTTCTATCCATTGCTGAGCAGCTGTGGGGATGAGCCTCACTGCTTCCCAATCAGTAGCCTCAGCAAGAGTGGCAAAATCTCACCATATTTTCCATTTTGCAATAGGGAAAGTGCATCCACAGAGGGTTTCATTATTGGCTTAGTTACCCCAAGTCTTCCCACTCTCAGACCAGATAAATATCAGCACCAAATCAGAACTAATATATCATTTCCAATGGAATGAACCCATTGGCGCTCCAGTTGATGGCTCCTTTTGGTGACTAATCCTGAAAGGGCCCCCACTCTAAGCCTTCTCCCTTTTACAACCTGCCTTCAACTGGTTGGATGCAGTCACCATCAGAATATGGGTATATGACCAGTGCAAAGCTTTAGTAGCTTTGAACCTGGCCACAATCCACAATAGAGCCTCCTTAGGGGAGAGTGTGGTGTTATACCATTTTAGTGCAATTTCAACTGGAAGGGCGTGGTGAGCCTATTCAGGGGCGATTAAAGCGTTTGAAAAGCGTTTCACATAAGCGGTAAGTTCCATCAGTAGGAGGCCTGAACTCCTGATAGTTTGGGCAAAATTTTGCTGTTACTTTAGCTTTAATGTACTCCATCGCATTGTGGATATCAATGCCAGCTTCTATCAAGGCTTTTGCATCCATGAGTTTCAGATCCTCTCAGACGGCAACCTCTACAGCTCTGTGGTCAAGTGGAAGTTTCATCCACTTGTGCGTATCTTCAGTACAGACCCATGACAATTTTAAAAAATGCCATGTCCAGTGAATTTGGGTATTTAGACAGCGTTTGGCACCCCAGTGAAGATCTTATTGTTTATTAAATGGCAGCAATGGCAAGCCTAATGTTTTTCCTTAATTCAATGATTTGCCTTGGAGTATGTGAATTAAAGTGCCTTCCAATGCTTAATATCATGGGAGGACATACTGTGATGTGCAAGAATATCTTTTTGCATGGGCTTATACTTTATGGGCACTCTGGATTATGGCTTGACCACAGTGGTGGTGGCGGATCCCTCTGGCAAGATTTTTAATTTTTTTATAAACTACCCTATTATATGAACTATCATATTCAGTTCCTAATGCTACTATTACCCCATCAGGGTCATGGGCCGATGGATTAGAGGAGTGAGCATTTTTAATTAGGTGTGGATATAGTCCCCTCCACTGACTGAAATTTGTTGGGGATGCAGCCTGAAAATTTTGGTGGGTAATATAGTTGCTTTGGCAGGGATTGTCCCCAACATGACTGAAGATTCGCTGGGGGCTCAGCTCAACAAATTTGGTGAGCGCTCCATGTAAATTGTGTCAGATTTGAAGCCTGATCAACTGTGATTTCGTCAGGATTTTTTAACTGACACTTTTGGAGTGTGATTGGTTGCGCAGCCAGATTAGTTTCTGCCAGGAATATTCCCAAGCCTGATAGACCTTTTTTGCTTTTCCCCAAGAACTCTATTTGGTAAGTCTAGTTGCTTACTAGGGGCAGCAGACGTTGACTCTACCACTGGGGAGCTCTTCTGCCCTGGATGGGTTATGTTTTTTGTCACTGGGATTTGTACCTCTGTTGGCGACATTTTAAATATAATAGGAGCAGATATTCTGGGGATGTTACCAATTTACCCTTATGAAATCAGGTTCTGGTGCTGACAGCACCATGGGCATCAGCAGTGGGAAGTGATCTGGTAGAATCATTTTCCATGTCAGTGTGCTTTTAAAAAGCTTTTGAATATAAATTGTGCACTGCTTAGGCGTGGGAGTAGGTGCCAACCTGTTTTAAGGCAAGCGGGCACAATTGCTAATATTTCTTTGGTTGGAGTCAGTGGAAAGTCATATGGTGGACTTATTCTTTTTTTTTTAGTACTAGATATGGTGGACTTATTCTTCATAATGGCATATTTTTTAGTATATATTAAAACTGTTAAAATGGTGGTTAGCCTGGCAAGGTAATTCCTGCTTCCACTCTAGTTCAGGTTTTATTTGATATAAGTTTAAAAGCTGAAATAGCCAGAAAAAATCTTGGTGTGGTATATTTTTCCCAAGGTCAACCCACCTAAAGTAATTTATTTTATTAAAGCCTGTTGGAGCATAAGTAAGCTGTCTGTTTCTTTGTGCTTAACACTGATAGGCAGAGAGTCCTACTTTCACTGGGGTTATTGGACTTGGGTACTGCTCATTAGGTGCAGTAACACACTAGCAGGTGGTATATTCTCTTGGTCTTAGTCTGATCACTTTTGATTCAAGAAAGTGGACTTAGTCAGAGAAATATTACTTTTGTAAGGATTAGTCCAGAATCTGACCATTATTTTAGTATGAAAATTAAAAAGGACTGTAAGCAATAGATTTCAATTGTGGAACTGATACATCATTGGATAAACTTATTTCTGACATTGGTTAAGTAATAGCTTCAAATAATTTTTTGACTTGATATACGCCCTATGTCTGGTGGGTATGTTAAAAATCCAGGCAATTATGAGATCATAGAATGACAAACTTAGTTAATTATAAATACCTAATTTTTGCATAATTTGCTCAACAAAATCAGCGAAATTTAGAGAAATAAACTATTGTAGATAGCAATCAGTAAACTTAGCATAATTTGACCAATAAATTCGACGTATTTGGTAAATGAATTGTTGTAGATGGTAGTTAGTAAGTTTAGCATAATTTGACCAATAAGATCACAAAAATTAATAAGATGAAATATTGTAAATGAAAATTAGTAAATTTGGCATATATTGACTAATAAACTAAATAAATTTAGCAGAAAAATTATTAATAATGTTATGAGATACTATATATAATATATATACAATGATTTTTATTTATATAAAAATAGTGAGGATTCAAATTTTAAATTTTATTTGGGAAAGGCTGACCAGGGGATGGACACTCCCAATATGTAAAACTAAAAGCACTTATATCAGCAAGAGGCACCCCAGAGAAGCAAACGCTATCTCCTGTTGCCAGTGGGAACGCCAAGAAATGGAAGGGGGGTTACACGTGTAGGGGCTTGCGCCACTATTGAGCATGTATGCAGGAAAAGGTCTGAAGTGATGAACCAAACCGGAAACCAGGATGAGACCAACTGACAGCAGCAGGATGGTAGGTACCCAAACAACCACGCTTGTAAGTGGTCCACAAGGTGTAACTAAAACTGGCGTAAAACTTCTTGGAGGGTGGGAGTAGAGCCTGAGATAGCATCCAAGACAACCATGTGGATGGTCCACAAAGCAATTGCAACCACTAAGGCTTGGAGAGAAAGGTTGTATAGGGTAATTCAAGGATAAGGTGAAGATGTCCTTAGATAGGCTGAAGGTCCATGTTTAATCCTGGTGAAAGAGATGCTGAACCTCACACCAGACCGCTTTTGATGGAGGGCACTCTTTCAGGCGGTTAACCAAAGTTCCATACTGGTCAGCATGACACAAGATGGATGCAAAGCATTAGAGCACACAGCAGTATGGTATACCCATTTCAAGCAGTGCCACACATGGGAATGAATATGAGGCTGCAGAAGAAGGTGGTGGGTGTACTTCTAAATGGCTTTCTGGGTATTGAGGGAGTAGGGGATGTCCAACATGTCCAGGTAATCCACCCTGGCCATGACAGGGGATCTCATGGGTATTACATTGTTCAGAATGGCTTGTCCTTGTACTTCCTGGGTGAACTGGGGATTAGGTTAACCCCTCTGGGCGGCGTGATCACTGATGCAAATCCTCCACTCAGTGCTCCGCATGAAGAGAATTCTTTTGAAGAGGGGCGAAGTCCCATGCAGACCCTCAGCAGAAGGGTGTGAGGCAAGATACTTTAACAGGGAATGGGGATGGGTAGGATTGCTGAGGCCCAGGGCGCAGGAGAAGTTGGAGTGGGCCACGCGTGACCAGTGCTGGGCTGAGATTGTTGGGTTGGTGTGTCATGGTTGGATGACTTAATAGTGGGAACTGATGCTAAAGATAAGGCTGGGAGACAGGAGGCCCAGAAGGTGAAACTTCAGGCTCTTCCTGACCTGAAACACACCTTAGATCAACGCTGGGTGCAAGCCAAGCATGCCCAGGTTGATACTAATGGGGTGCAAAACGCCCAGCCTCTTATCTCAGCCCAGGCACTGAAATGAACGATTTACATTACAAATGAAGATGGTTCAATTCAGTTAATTGGAGAGCAAGGGTTCAAATCCCGTTCAAGTTATGAAATTTTAAGTTTGGGTAAAATATGGCTTCAATTGATTACTTGAGTGAAGGCACTTTTGGTGTATTTTATAAAAATGGATGGAAGCATCTGTTTATTGGAGTGTCAAGGCTTGGGCGCACTTCCGCAGAACCTGAATTTCCCCAGCCCACTTTAAATATGTTTTTTGCGACCAACATTCCTTGTTGGTCAACTTTCTTAAATAAAAATACCCATTATTTTACGTTTTACTTATGGTTCCTTGGGCTAACTTGGTGGCGGACCTCTTTGGGGAGGTCTCCAACTATGTGGGCCACTACCTTTTATCACAATTTACCAAAATCCCAGGTGCTCCCTTGGGCCGCCCAGGTCCCCTCCAGATCGAGGCACCCAAGCCCCCTGACGCCAAGTTACACTTGATTATGGACTCCCCTCTGGGGTCCACTCAAGCTGTTATGTTCCTCACTTACCTGGTACTATATGTTGCGCTCTACACCCTTGCCTGGGGTACCTTTTGCACAGGCACCATTTGAGGTGTCTTCTTTCCCTTTCTCTTAATGGCTAGTTCCCTAGCAATGTGGGTTTGCATCCCACATCACCTTGCTGGGAACGAGAGAGAGTTACAGACACTCTCTTGACATTAGTCAACCAACCTTTTTATTATACATGCATAAGAATTATCCATGTGGGACTTTCATTATTAGTAAATTGGGTGCGCTGGCCATTTGTCACTGCCACGATGGTGCTCACCACAGTTTTCTCATTTGGTTTTGTATTGGTGCATCTCAGCGTTATTCTTGCAACTACCAATTGGGAAGTGCCCACCCTTCCTGCTCATACCTGGTGGTCTCAGACTTTTGTGATCCTAATGTCATGATTCCCCACCTTTCTCCCTGAGATTTACTCAGAAATTCATCAGGCCTTAGCTTCCCTTGAGCCAAAACCCTCGTTAGGGAAAAATAATTTGTCTAGTTCATGTCCACTTTTGTGAGGAGTGGATCTGTTGTCCCAGTTGTCTCCTGAGGCGGGTGACTGGGTTTTTGTGGTACTCTGCACACAGCCGCTCTTGTGGCGAGCAATAGAGGGTTTGGAACAGGTCTTGGAGCAGAATCGACCTGATGAAGCATCCCTCCATTCCTTCTTTGAGTTCTTTTCTCTGCGTCAAGTGGGTCAGCCAATGAAAGCATACTTGAGTGAATTCTGTGAAAAAGCCCAGGCTTTGCCATTAACTGATGAGGTTAAAACGTCATTTCTCCATTTGACCTTGGACATATCAATGTGAAACTCCCCAATTTGGCAGTCACCTCCTTCCAATTTTGATCATCTTGTCAAAACCCTTTGGGGTAGTTTCTCCGCCCCAACCTGGAAGGGGCCAGGTAATTTGGCCATCATTGGATCAAATCATATAAATATGGAAGCCAAAAAGTCGCGCGCGCCTCTTGAAATGAGGGAATCTTATCCTTCTAATCCTTCTACTTCTTCTAAATTTGGAACTGTACAGGGGTCTAGCCCAAGAATGAAGTAAAGGTTTCAGATGATTCTGCCGCGATGATGTCACCCATGGTCATCCCTATAAATATCGCGTCCTCAACTAGTGATATTTCCTTGAATCGTGAGATGCTTCCCACTGATTTCCTCCCCATCTCAGCGGAAATTGGGAACATCAGAGGGTCCAAACCCAAATTTAACAAAAAAAGGATTCCGTTATCATTTTTTCTCCCCAACACGTTTCTGAGGTGCATGCTGAGGCATCAGCTCTGGGCTTGGGGGTGATGGCCCTGGATAGCGATGCACACTGAACCCTTGGAATGAGTGTGGGTTTGTTAGAGCAGGAAAATGCGTTTTATAATGTGAACAATTTATCCCAAACTGAACCGTTTATTTGCTCATATGGTCTGGATGAGGACCCTATTTCAGTATATCAGATTACTCCTGAGAACCCTCGTTTGACCCCTACCATGATTAGGGGTTCTCAGGAAGTTGAAAAGGAACTTCGTTACAAATATAAAGATGTATATGCACCTGCAGAAGGTGTGGTGGGATATGTGGCCTCAGTAGTAAGAGTGGCCCACTATCCCTCCCCCTTCTATGATTCCAAAACATACCCTGATGGCTTGTTCAAGCCAGAGGAAGAATTTTCTGGTGAGTTGATGGCGTTTTCTGCGTTGAATAAATCCCATTCTGGATACTTCTTGTTGACTGCTACCCTTACATCCTCTTATGGAAAGTTCAGCACAACTATTTTGGTGGATACTGGTGCCTCAAATAATTTTATTGACCAAAACCTTGCTGACTACCTTGAGTTGAGTTACTCACCAGGTGGTATGGTTAGAGGTGGGGCTTCTCAAGGTATCCCCACACTGAACATCATGGAGTCAGTCAATTTCCAGGTAGGTTCTTATCTATTGTCTGACCAGTTTCAAGCTATCAGAAACCTCTTGTTCCCCATTATTTTGGGTGTTGAGTGGTGGCGGAAGTTTGACGTCAGAAAAAATTTGAAAGAAAACACTTTATCCTTGTCTTTGACAAATGGTCACCAGTTGATTGTTCCCTTGTCTGAGGATAACGCCCAAGGCAAATTACCCCATTGGCCCAATGTTCCCAGTCCATATCTTGCCCCTTTGCTGAAGCCCACTGTGGGACTTTCCTTACCTTCCTGTTTGGAGGAGTTGGAATCTTCTTTTGATGCAGCTTCAGCTAGTATGCTACCAGAACATTCCAAGTTTGATTGTGAATTTAAACTCACTGTGGATCTGATGCATATTTCTTCCCCCATATACCCATTGACTGTCCGGGAGGAAGAGGTTTTAGATGTATGGGTGAAGGAGCAGTTGGCCAAAGGTGCCATCTTTCAGCGTACCTCCCCTGTTTGCTCCCCACTTCTCTTTGTGGAGAAGGCTGATGGAACTTTACGTCCGTGTGTCAATTATGGAAATTTAAATAATGTGACTGTACCTGACCTCCATCCCATCCCTTTAGATTCCCAGATTGCACGCTATGTGGAAAAGGCAAAAGTTTTCTCCAAATTGGACTGCCTCAATGCATTCAATCAAATCCGGATAAAGAAGGTCCAAGAGTGGTTAACCACATTCCGTACCAGAAAAGGGATTTTCCAGTTCTGGGTTATGCCCTTTGGGCTTAAGAATGCCCCTGCCATCTTTCAACGCCGCATTGATGCTGCATTGGGAGACTTGTTGGGGGTATGTGCAGTTGCCTACATGAATGACATCCTGATGTTTTCCCCGATCAGGAGTCACATGCAGTACACCTTCAACAAGTAGTGGAGAGATTGAGGGCCGCTTGCCTTACCCTCAAGATTAGTAAATGCGAATTCTTCAAGTCCCAGGTTACTTTTCTGGGCAACGTCCTTTTTGACCAGGGCCATATGATAACTCCAGAAAAGGAGAAGGCTATTCGTGAGTGGCCTACCCCCACCTCTGTCAAGGAACTGAGGAGCTTTTTGGGGACGTGTACGTTCCTCAAGAAGTTCACACCCAATATCTCCGAGGTGGCAGCTCCCTTATATAAGGCCAGCGGTGCCAAGGTGCTTCAGTGGTCCTCCATTTTGGAGGATGCTTTCCAAGCGGTGAAGTGCACCTTGTTATCCACATCCATCCTTCGCCATGTTGATCCTGCCAAGGAGTTCATTGTGTCCTCAGATGCTTCCAACTTTGCCATTGTGGCTGCCCTGTTACAGGTGGGTGAAGATGGATCTGAGCATCCAGTGGGATATTTTTCTAGGAAAATGTTTCTGCAAGAGTTAAACTACGCCGTATATGACAAGGAGTTATTAGCAGTGGTGGAGGCGCTGATTTATTGGCGTCACCATTTGCATGGCTCCTCCCAACCATTCTGGGTTCACACAGACCACCGAGCCTTGTTGTACTACTGTGCTCCACATGTTCTAACACCACATCAGACCCGTTGGCATGAGACCCTTGCCCTATTTACATTTTCCTATGAGTTCACCAAGGGCAAGGAGAATGGTTTGGCGGATGCTTTGAGCTGCAACCCTGCTTTGGCTCCCAATCCAAAGGAGGTAGAGATTCACAACACCCAGTTGATAATTCCACCGAGTATAGTACTGCCTCAACTTCCTGAGTTTATGGTACATACGTCAGCGCTCATGCCTCTGGAAAATGCAGCAGAATATAGTATGTTTAAAAAGCTAGTTTTTTCTCAGCCATTATCAGCTGAATATGCTGTTGTTCTCGCTAAGAGCACCCTGAATCAGGAGGACTTATCCAGGGGTTATCACATGAAGGATGAGATGGTGTGGTTTCAGGGGCGCCTATGGGCTCCTGCTGGACCACTGCGCCTGGAGATCATCCAGGACCATCATGACGGAATCACTGTTGGTCATCCTGGGAAAGCAAAGACCTTGGAATTGATACGACGCACTTACAATTGGAAGGGCTTGCCTGTTTAGGTAGGATGGTACTGTAAAAAGTTGCCTGATCTGCAATCAAATGAAACCCAATCGGCAACCTTTAGCAGGGCTGCTGGTACCAGTACAAAAGGCTGAAGAGCCCTGGACTTCCCTATCAGTGGATTTCATTGTGGAGCTACCTGTTTCAGATGGGTATGATGCAATCATGGTGGTGGTGGACCGCTTTACAAAGTTCGCCCACTTTATTCCTTGCAGAACAACCATAACTGCTGCTGAAATGGCCAGTATTTTCGTCGCCCATGTATTTGCTTTTCATGGGGTTCCTCAAGAAATCATTAGTGACTGGGGACCCCAGTTCACCTCCATCTTTTGGGAAGAGTTGTGTAAAACTCTTCAGATTCACCCCTGCCGTTCAACTGCCTATCACCCCCAATCAGATGGGCAGACTGAGCGAGTGAACCAGTGCTTGGAACAATTTCTGCGTTGTTACACCACCGCAGACCATTCAGATTGGGTTCCTCATCTTCCCATGGCCCAGTTTAGCTTGTTCACCTTTTTTTTGCTAACCATGGCTTTAACCCTGCTTTTAACATGGAGCCCAGCTGTGGTTCCAAAGTGGAAGCGGTGCTGGACTTTGCTAAGACTCTCAAGAAGGTCCATCAGGGGGTGTCCACAAGTTTGGAGGCAGCTATGCTGGTTTATAAGGAGAATGCCGATGGAAAGTGCTGAGTGGGTCCAGCATACAAGGAAGGGGATCTCGTGATGCTTGATGCTCGCAACATCTCTATCAAGCAGCCATGCAAAAAGCTGGGTCCAAAGAGGATTGGTCCTTACCATGTAGTTAGAAAGGTGGGACATGCCTCATACCAGTTGGATCTTCCCTCCGCGTTTCAGATCTTCTCCATCTTTCATGAAAGCAAGTTGACATTGTTTGAGGGCCCTCCTCCTGTGACTCCTGAGGCTTATCTTGTGGATGGGGCACCGGAATGGGAAGTGGAGGAAATAGTAGCCTCCCACCGGGTTAAGCAACGCCTTGAGTACCTGGTATCCTGGAAAGGGTTTGACGCAGCAGAGAACAGTTGGGTGCCAGCATGGGATTGTGTACATGCCCAAGACCTGATCAAATCATTTCATAATTGTTTCCCTGAGGCTGCAGGATCTCAGCCTAAGCTGGCCGTTGCTGCTATGAAGTTGCCACCAGCACATAAGAACTTCTCCTTAGCAAACGCCCCTGGAGGGGGTGGAGCCCAAGAAGGAGGAGAGGATAATGTCATGGTTGGATGACTTAATAGTGGGAACTGATGCTAAAGATAAGGCTGGGACAGGAGGCCCAGAAGGTGAAACTTCAGGCTCTTCCTGACCTGAAACACACCTTAGATCAACGCTGGGTGCAAGCCAAGCATGCCCAGGTTGATACTAATGGGGTGCAAAACGTCCAGCCTCTTATCTCGGCCCAGGCACTGAAATGAATGATTTACGTTACAAACAAAGATGGTTCAATTCGGTTAATTGGAGAGCAAGGGTTCAAATCCCGTTCAAGTTATGAAATTTTAAGTTTGGGTAAAATATGGCTTCAATCAATTACTCGAGTGAAGGCACTTTCAGTGTATTTTACAAAAATGGATGGAAGCGTCTGTTTATTGGAGCGTCAAGGCTTGGGCGCACTTCTGCAGAACCAGAATTTCCCTGGCCCACTTTAAATATGTTTTTTGCAACCAATATTCCTCGTTGGTCAACTTTCTTAAAATATAAACCCATTTTTTTCTGTTTTACTTATGGTTCCTTAAGCTAACTTGGTGGCGGACCTCTTTGGGGAGGTCTCCAACTATGTGGGCCACTACCTTTTATCACAATTTACCAAAATCCCAGGTGCTCCTTGGGCCGCCCAGGTCCCCTCCAGATCGAGGCACCCAAGCCCCTGACGCCAAGTTACACTTGATTATGGACTCCCCTCTGGGGTCCACTCAAGCTGTTGTGTTCCTCACTTACCTGGTACTATATCTGGGGTACCATTGGCACAGGCACCGTTCAAGGTGTCTTCTTTCCCTTTCTATTAACGGCTAGTTCCCTAGCAATGTGGGTTTGCATCCCAAATCACCTTGCTGGGAACGAGAGAGTTACAGACACTCTCTTGACAATGTCAACATTTGACAAAAGATAATTTGGATTGCCTCAAATCACGAAGATAAAGAATTGAGGAACAACAAGCCAAAACCAACTGAGAATATGGCAGAATGAATAAACTAAGCAAAAGAGTCAGTACTGACTGAGGTCGCTGGGATATCAGCAAAATGAGGGGATTAACAGGGGAGGTTTTTAGAAGGAATAAAGAAGGAAGTAAGAAGGAGCGGACTATAAGAAATCTGCCAAGTTTTTATAATAAAAATAAAGAAGTGTTTTGGGGGGATATTGCTCCCTTTTTATTATAATTCGTTGTTTACAAGTGTCCCAAGGAACCGATGATCATCATATCATCCATTCAAATTGTTCAGTGGGCGTAACCCTGTGCAAAAAAACCCTTTGACGGATATATAGGAATCACCGAAATTACAACAGTGGTGCTCACTACAGGGGGCCATTGATCAATTACAATATGATGAAAACTCAGTCGCCAGCTATGTCACATCCAGGTTGCTTTGATAAGGAATCTACTAGACACACTGGGCCTGTTGCATATGAGGAGCTGAAACTTGCATTGGATACTGTGCTCAAAAGACAAGATGATCTTCTCCAGGAGGTTTACAGTGATAAGTTGCTGCATTTGATTGCAAAGGAAATATTCATGGGTTCTTTCAATGATTTGAGTTTGTAACTAAAGGAACTTCAGATCAGCAGAGGGCGAAACTATAGATCTCCTTAGATGTCAGAAGTGCTGATCAAGTTGTTTGTTACCGTTCAGATAGTTCCGTTACATACCAAGAAATCAAGGAGATGGTGCTGCAGTTGTTCAGCGGAACTGCAAAGATGTCGCAGTGGAAAGCTGAGTTCTTGACCATCGGGTTTCAGCGAAATGAGACCCTCACCGCATTTTCTGAGCAATTTATGATGGAAGCTCATGTGTTGATTAGGGCAAGGATTTTATCTGAAGTTGATGTGTGCATTGCAATGGCCTTGGCGGTGAAGCCATACCCTGAGCTTTACAATGTCATGGCCCCATTGTTAGAGGATGATGTACCTCTTCTTAAACTTGTTCAGTTTGTACGTTGCTTAGCTGTAACTTTCCCTCCATCCAATATTGAACAGACTCACACTGTCGCTGTTGTCAATCCTAATCGTGTGGAGGGAGTCAACCAGTCAGCGCGGGTTCCACCAGGTTACTCATTGCAGTCCAACGTCCGTTCCATAACTGCTGATTGACAAATGACCAACTACCGCTTTGGCCCTAAATATGCTGATTGGCTGCAGGCGTTCTACTGAAGTGGGTCTGGCTACGCCGATCCTCTTCAGAACAACATTCCAAGTGGGCCAACTTATATTAGGCACAGATGTAGGTCCTATGGGGTACGTTGTTTTAATTGTGGTCGCCCTAGGCACATGGGACGATGGTGCCCCAATTGACGGATCCTTTACATACAACATGATCCATGTTATCAGGGAAAATCAGAGCGGAGTAGAGACAGGACTCTCTACTTCCACTATCTCGAATTCAAATGTGCCACCTGAATCTACTGTATTAATTGTAGCAGAAGCCTCCCAGTATGATGATACATTCCTCTAACAACAGCCAGTTGAGGGAGTAAATGTGCTGACCCAAGCACAAGCCAAAGAAATGGCAGACAAAGGGTCTCCTGAGCGACCAAAGCCTTAAACTTGTCAGATGTTTGACCAAAGTCTGTCAGACCAGTTAGAACCGTTTGCAGATGCTTTGTCCCTGAGAGGAGTAGAGGTCGCCCTTCCAGTGGACACTATTGTAACATGGTACCCTAAAGTCAGTGCGGGTATTCTAAGTTGCCTGGGAAAACGTGAACCACTGAATGTACACATAGTAAATAACCGGCATTAATATTATTCAGAGTGTACATATTATGACATTGTGGTAGCCAAAACCTGAGTACGAGCTATAATTGATATGGGCGCTCCTGTTAATATTGTCTCCACTAAGTTGGTGGTGAAGTTGTCTTTAAAACCTGGCATAGACCACCAGATGGTGTATGGTACTGCTGGAGCAGAAACCACGGTCTCTGAGGGAGCGTATAGCGCGCTTCCCTTGTAGTTTGAATCTGTTGTTGTTGTGGCTACGGCGGTGGTATTACCAAATAGCAACTACAATCTGTTGAATGGGTCTGCCTTTATGTGACACTATGGGGCTGTAATTGCCATGATGGAAGAGACCCTAACCATTTTAGGACAGCGGATCCCAATTTATTTCACCTCCAGCGGAGTGCCAAAGGGCTCAATGCATATGGGACAGATCAACCTTGCCTACAGTGATGGGGTGATTCCAGTGCGCTATCATCGATTAAAAGGGAAAACTAGGGCCCTTCCCCACCATATATACGAATATCAAGGGCTACCGCTTAGAGCAGCCGGAGCTATATCCATTTCCTCTGGACATCAAGTAATAGTAGACACTGAGTTAGAGGTGGAAGTGCCAGCTGGGCTCTATGGGAAAATCATTGGGCCTTATCAGCAATCGCAGCTTGAGCCCCACGTGGCTCCAGGCATCATACTTCTGGGCCATGGGGGGATCAAGGTATTGATAGCAAATCTCCATAACATACCAATTCAGATCCGCCGGCATCAGATTATAGTGTATCTACATCTGAACCCAGTTGGGGAGGTTAACCAAGTTTACGAGTTCATTTCTCTGGATAAATTTGGTCTGCCCATCAAACTGCATCTCGGTGTAATGGTGGTTGTACCATGAGAGAATTTAATGGGGTTATTGGAAGACCAGAAGGATCAGGCAGAAGCTTTATTTCAAAAATACAAAGATGTTTTTGCTGTTGATGATCATGATTTGGGGTGCGCTCAGGGGTTGTTAATCAGCTGGACACTGGGGATAATCCACCATCAGGTATCAGCTAATCCGCCAATCAATGGCAGCTGAAGAAGTCGTCACTGAGGAGATTGACAAGCTGCTAGAGCAGGGAATGCTCAAAACATCTAAGAGTCCGTGGGCTTCACCTGTCCTAATTGTTAATTAGAAGGATGGTACTAACCGCATAGTAATCACCTACTGGAAGCTCAATAGTATCACCAAAAAGAAGCATAACCTCTACCGCGGATTGATGATGCACTGGATTGTTTATGTGGAGCTTGCTACTTCTCAGCAACGGATTTGATATCCAGTTATTGGCAAATTGAGTTGCCCATGGTGGAACAAGAAAAATGCGCCGTAATCACATCAAAAAGGCTTTTCCAACCAACTCATATGCCACAAGGGCTATGCAACTTTACAGCCACGTTTCAACGAGCAATGGACACCATGGGTGATCTGAATCTGTCATGTGTTCTTGTGTACCTTGACAATATTAATGTATTCTCTCACACGTTCACTGAGCACCTTACCCAAATGGAAGAGGTATTTCGCCGACTGGCTGAGGCCAATATTAAAATCAAGCCTCAGAAATGCCACTTCTTCAAGGATCAGCTGGAGTACCTCAGGTTTGTGGTGGATGCAACTGGGCTAAGACCCCAACCCGCCAAGGTGGAGGCTATCCAGAAGATGACTAAGCCAATTAGTAAGTGGGACATTCAGGTGTTTTTGGGGATGTTGGGTTATTACTAGCTTCATACCCAATTTCAGTTGCATCAGAGGTCCGCTGTTTGAGCTACTAAAGAAGGATGCCATGTTCAAATGGATGGAATGGCACCAATGCGCCTTCAATAAACTTCAAATGGCGCTAATTAGTGCGCCTGTGTTACGCTAACCTAATTTCAATAAGGAATTTATAGTGCAGATGGATGCGTCACTTTCTGCTGTTGGGGTGGTCCTGTCTCAGATAGACGATGAGGGGAGGAGCATCCCGTGGCATACTGTAGTCATAGCTTGAATTGCCATGAACAAAATTACACCAATACCGAGCAGGAGTGCTTAGTGGTGATTTATGAGTATAAGCAGTATTGAGCCTACTTGCATGGAGTAAAGTTTAAAGTTGTAATGGATCATGCATCGTTGCACTGGTTGCAGAATTTGTGAGATCCTGAAGGGCAGCTAGACTGATGGGCTCTTAAGCTGAAAACTTATGACTTTGAAATTCTTCATCAACCAGGAGCAAAACACTAAAACGCCAATTGCTTATCAAGATTGCCAACAATTTCAGTTATGGAAGATTTAAGCGACATAAAGTTTGACGAAATGATTAGCAGAAAGTATGATGATGAACCGCTTCAAGTTATAAAATTAGTAGATAGACTCAGGACCAATACGTTCTAGAAAAAAATGGAATTGTATAAGCATATAGGGGACACTACCGTGAATTTCCCCAGGCCTTCTACCAGACCAAATATTATAATGAGCGCACACCAAGCAGTTGGCCATGGTGGAGTCTGGAAGACTCTTGAATTGTTGAGGCCACAATATTGTTGGTGTCAGAAATTCAACTTTGGGCTCTGCTAGTTGGCAGGCTAACCAGTATGAAGACTGGTCAGCCCTTGCCATTTTACCTTAGGCGTCGGGGCTAGCAGCGCCAGCTAATCCCTTGGCATGTCACCCGTGCCATTTTGGGGATCCCCTAGATTAAACCCTAACTAATGAAATAAATTATAAACTTATAACAAAAGGTAGATTCAGCAAAGGGAGATATTTATTGAGAAGGAAGCGCCAGGTATTTATACTATTTAAAAACGGCTACTGCACCCATCGCCAACCTATCAACTCTTCCCCTAATTCTTCCAGCCAACCACTTCTCTTCTTCTTCTTTATCTACATTATCTCTTTCCTGGCGTCGACCCTCTCACTCCATCCTTCCCAATGTCTGAATTAGTTTTAGTTCATTCTTGGCCTTAAGTCACCGGTGAACCATATAAATAAATAATCTAATTAAATGTCAAATTTGGATTCGACCTTCAAATTGATAATAATGCACCAGAAACAACTTGAGTCACTCACTTTGACTTTAAATATCTCGGCATCTTGCTGACATCTATTCTTGTCTGACCTTGATATTAAATGAGGCACTGGAAACAACTTCAGCCACCTCAAGCTCATGATTGTTGGATCCACCAACATTGAATTATCAGCCAGTGAATTCATGGATAAGCAAATACATCAGCTTTCCACCGGAAATCCCACAATGGACCACAAATGGCCATTGGCATCGACCACTGATTCTGCTGACAGATGGGACATTCTTGGCTATTAGTCGCTGGTGATTCTTCTACTAATTCAGGGCCATTGATTGGCCCCACTCAAACCTAAATACCAAGCTCAGCAGAATACTAATTTCAGCTCAACCCAAATTGGGGAGTAACTAACCAGCAATTGAACCAAATAACACGAAATTCAATCAATAAACCATTCCGCCAGGATTGGCCATATCATCCTAAATAACACTAAATTATTAGAGGATTCCATCTAGTTAAAATCACAACAATTGGGAAAGCATGAAATTTGACGAGCTTAAGACCCTGTCCTGCTGCCATCAGTGCCAGTTGGAGAAGCCTTTCCACCAGAAGACTTCATACCCTTTAATAAAACCTCACTTTGCTTGGCATACAGTCTCTATCAATGTCGTGGAACTCTGCCAACTGGAGCTAACCGGTCTAAGTATATTCTGGTGGCAATTGACCACTTGACCAGGTGGGTTGAGGCGCAGGCCATTTGGGATCTAGGGGCGGTTACTGTGGCTAAGTTTGTAATGGAATGCATCATTCAGCGTCACAGCTGCCCATAGTTTATCCTTACTGACAATGGAACCTACTTCACCTCTCACATTTTACCCAAGCTCAATGGATTGATGGCCATTCACAGGTCCTAACAACCCCATATCACCCTGAGTCCAACGGAATGGTTGACAGGTTAATGGGACTCTGGTGAATATACTCCAAAAGTTGGTTAAAGATAGACCCTCCAATTGGAGTACCCTTCTTTCTACCGCAGTATTTGCCTATAATATAAGTTACCATTTAGCCATGGGGAAAAGCCCCTTCCAATTGCTTTATGGACAGCACCCCGCTCAGCCTGCGCTTCTATATGCCTGTGTAGAGGACACCGGTGGAATGGATCCACAACACTATTTTAACCACCCTAGAAAATATGCTGATTAAATTACAAACCAAAGCATACTCGTTCAGCTTAGCCAAGAAAATCAAAAACCAGGCTGCTAATCAGGTATGGCGAAGTGGCCTAGCACAGTTCAGAGATGGAGATATGGTGCTATTCCATAATCAGCACGGGTTTTGGTGGAAGCACAAGCTCGCAAATACTTGGATTGGGCCATTTGAGATAATAGAAAAATGGGTGTTGCCACTTATACTATGAGGGTAAGTCAAAAAGTAAAGGCAAATTTTATTTTCCCTGCTGCAATGGATGGCAGCACTGACTGAGCAATGACATATCATAACCTCAAAGTTTTTTTGTTCTTTAGCTGTGTTGTTTCAGTGCTCAACTCCATTTTGTAGTGATTTCAGGGCATTTTATTATGAGTGCCCCGTTGTCCATGTGCACCAAGGAAGAAATGAGGGGAGTGGTACGTTTTCTGCATTCTGAAGAGACTAAACCTGCGGAGATTATTCGCAGAATGCAGCAGCAGTACGGTGAGAGCTGTCTTAGTGAACGCAAAATTTATGAGTGGATAAATCGCTTTAAAAATGGTCATGTATCTATCCTCGCCTACAGCAAAAAAGTTCAAAAGACAAGTTTCTGCAGGAAAGTTGATGATGACAGTGTTTTTGGGATATGAAAGGTCCACTTTTAATTTATTACACTCCTAAAGGTCAAACAGTGAATAGTGACAGTTACTTTGAGCTACTGCGAGTTCTGAAACCCAAAATCAAAACAAAGAGGCGAGGAAAACTTTCAAAAGGTGTGCTTTTGCTTCAGGACAATGCCCATCCTCATACTGCGGGGAAAACGATCCAGTGCATTCAAGATCTTGGTTTTGAGATGCTGGAGCATCCGCTGTACAGTAATGACCTAGATCCAAGTGATTTTCACCTTTTTGGTCTGACGAAGGAGCACCTGCGTGAATCCAAATTTTTGTCAGATGATGAGGTTGTGGAGGTGGTGCGCGAGTGGCTGTGCATGATACCACAAATCTTCTTCCAGGACGGAATTATGAAGCTTGTCAAGAGATGGACCAAGTGCATAGAAATTGAGGGAGATTGTGTAGAGAAATGATGTTATTTGTCATCTTGTTTTCACAATAAATAGTTCCTTTTTAAAAATTTGCCTTTACTTTTTGACTTACCCTCATATAAAGGATCCCACAAGTAATCAGATTATAAATTGAGTGCACATGAAATTCCTTCAGCCATATAAGTATTAATAGAGACTCTCCAAAAAAGAATAAAACAAAAAGAAAAAGAAAAAAATGAATGATACTGAAAATGATGATGAGTGTACACAATATCCTATGTGAGTTTTAACTATGTTTAATTGAGGTTGCTACTGGAGGTCTTTCACTTCAGTGACTTTGTCTTCCCATCTTTTTTTAGCTTCTTACAGCATTCCTTTCATTTTGATTGATGGGACCTTTGTTTCTTTTTCTTCCGCTTCAAGGGTGCCATGGTTTCTATGGACTCTTCTGGGGTTGGGGATGGAGGCAAAGGCTGCCGAGGTGAGAGTGAGGGGGCTGATGTCTGCTCAGGGGCCACTGCACTAGTCTGAGGAGGAGAGGCTGGTGCGACGGGACTGGAAGAGGTGAAGGGACTGGGGTTTCATGGCAACAGGCGAGGTGGTGAGAGATCAGCTGGTTGATTGAGTTGAAACCAATCTTTTCCTACTAAGAGCAAAGCCCACAACCACATGCATTGATGGTCCTGGGAAATCAACGAGTAAGCCAGCAGAGGGGGCCAGAGTCAAAAAGGGCTGGCGAGTAAGCAGGTGAGTTCCGGCTCAAGGGAATAGGCCGCGCCCAGCGCCAGTCAATCAATAAGGAAGTCCTCCATGCTTGGATACACCATTGGATAAAGAGCAGTTGCGGAGCATGCCACTTGCTGGGCCCACTCAAGGGCTGCCTGGTGCAGCTCTATTCCTGACCCTAAAGAGGTTGTGGGATGCAAATTAGGTTACCTAGGAGCACCATGACAGGAAGGTACTGCGATGGATTGTTGCCACTGAGGGCGGTGAACGCTGCAGTGACCCCAGAGCAAATGCAAGCTAACCAGTTATTGCAGAAGTTTACCCACAGGGACAGGAAGTGGGTAGGAGTGCAGAGAAAGGACCCCTCACCAGCTGGCTATCACCCACTGAATGAAGCACAGCATCTGCTGAACATACAGAGCCACAGGATGAGGATCAGCAGGAGATGGAAGCACTAGGTGACTAAAGCCGCTCGCCAGGAGCTAAGCCGCTTCATTTTATGAAGGCCCTTGGCTCCGCTCCCCTCCCCAGCGTAGCTGAGCCACTATGTCCCAAAGGGGGTGCGCCAGGAAGCCAAATGGCCGACGAATTCATGAAGGAGCTCTTCCTGGGTTAGAACGGTCGCGAGGTCCACATCAGCCTCATCCTCATCAGCCAAAGGAAGGGGAAACTGGGGAAGAGGGATGTGGCCTGGGTCAGGCAACTCTGCACCAAGCCACATATGAAAGAAGAAATTGAAATCTTGGACTCAAGGGTTTTTGGTGCACAATGGTTTGCATGACATTGAAGGAAAAAGAGATGTACAGCTTATCATCCAGTCAAGGGGGGTAATGTCACAAATCTATATAACTGGATGACAAGCCACAATTATGATCAACGAATAATTGGAGGAATTCCGCTGAAGATTCAATGGGCATAATCCACTGAGGATCTTTCAGAGCTATAAGTATTTATTCACCTTAGGATGAGGCGATAATGGGTCATATTGGATTGCCTTAAAATAGGGCGATAGGGCGATGTCAACATTTGACAAAAGATGATTTGTATTGCCTTGAATCAGGGCGATAAAGAATTAAAGAACAACAAGCCAAAACCAATGAGAAGATGGCGGAACGAATAAACTAAGTGAAAGAGTCAGTACCAACTGAGGTTGCTGGGTTATCAGCAAAATGAGGGGATTGACAGGGGAGGTTTTTTAGAAGGAAGAAAGAAGGAAGTAAGAAGGAGTGGACTAGAAGAAATCTTCCAAGTTTATTATATTAAAATTAAGAAGTGTTTTGGGGGAAATAGCTCACTTTTTTATAATTAGTTGTTTACAAGTGTCTTGAGGAACCATGTGACGGTCAAGGCGCTGCCTAACCGCCACATAGCCCTGACCCCCCTAAGGCAGGGATCGCAGCTAATAGTGTCACACTAGATATACATAAAAGCATCAGGCTCGAGGGCAATGACCCTTGGAAGTGGCATTCTGACGAATCAGATGCCACAAAACCTACAAAACCTCGAGGCAAAGGCGGCAAAAGTTGACATAAATGTTGACTGGGCCAATCAGAGGCTGCTAACCTGAATTCTGAGGTCCCATGTGTAGCAATTGGTGACAGCAAAGAGAAGCCCAGCGAATCAGGGGCTGCCAAGCTGAATTATGCCAAAAATGGAAGTGGCATGAATCATGGCAATGGGCAGCTCAGCGAATCAGGAGCTGCCATGTCAAATAACACTAAAAGAAGAAGCGTCAGCATCTGGCAGTTCAATAAATCAGGAGCTGCCAAGCTGAATAACTCCAGAAAAGAAAATGATGGCATTGGGCAGCTCAACAAATCAGGAGCCGCCAAGCTGAATCTGCCACTCGTCAAAATTATTGAGAGACACAGCGAAGGGCAGCCCAGCAAATCAGGGGCTGCTGGGCTGAATTATCCCAAAAATGGTAATTTTAGCGATAAGGTTGAGATGAGCTCTGATTCATCCTCAACAAATGGAAATATATGTGAAAAAGTTTCTGTAATGCCATGGGCACTCAATGGATGGTCTAGAATGGGCCTAGATGAGAATATCAGAGACCAAGATTCTCAAAATAGGCCTGTGGATAGCCTGCCACCCGTGGACTCTGTGGGGTCCAATTTCCCCATATTCCCCATTCCCTAATATAAAAACAAACCAAGCGAAGGTATTTAAGACAACTTCGTCTTCTAGTATATACAATAAAAACCTATAAAATTAAAAAATAAAATTTTGAAATTTTAAAATCATTTAATGAGATTTTAATGAAAATTGTGGATTTTGAGTGAATCAACATGGACCATTCCTCAGATTTTGACAGAGCTGTCGCCTCTCTGTATGCTCTCTCTGGAGGCCAAACTGCCCTCCTCAGTGTGAGCATCATCCTTACAGTGTTCCAAGGATATCTAAATCGCTCAACAAGCCAACAAACGCGGGACCTCACCACAGTGGCCCTCTCTTGCCTATGGGCCCTCACATGGGCCCTCTTGCCCAACTGCTTTGTGGCAATGTGGAGAGATCCCATTCGTCACAAATCAAAGATCTTCATATCGTCCATTCCAATTGTTCAATGGGCGTAACCCTGTGCGAAAACCCTTTGGCAGATATATAGAGAATCGCCAAAATTACAACACCACCCTTGTAGAAGGGCGTATAATGAGGTGAAGAAAGATATGAAAAGGCTATAGCATGGGCCCCAAACAAAACTTTAGAAAGGAGCATAGTTTGGCTAGCACTACCCTGCCTTTAAGGGAGTTTTGGCAGGCTTTGAGGGAAGCTATGCGTTTTGTAACATTGTCCAGGATATGGTGCTCCATCACCATTGAGGCGTACCCTCCCGCCTCCAGCCACACCCCAAAATGGTGGACCAGACCAGCGGTGGGTCTTGGCACAAAGGGGAGCACAAGCGGGGCAGTTTGGGGTGGATGGGGCAAGCAAACCCGTGAGCTAGCTGCTGAAGCAGGTAGAAAATGGGGCGCTGGTGACCAGCGGGCTTGGTGCTGACCAAGGAGAATGATTTCGGTTTTGGAGGCGTTAAGTACAGCATTACTTACCCTAGAGTAAACCTGGATAGTAGTTTCAAGCGCGCGTGCATCATGATTGTTAGACACCCCAACCACACAATTATCAGCAAACGCCAACGTCTTGACTGGTGCTTGGCCTTGCAAATGGACACCAGAAAGGCAGGCATTTACATTGCATAAAAGTGGGTCAAAGCTGAAGTTATACAAGAGTGGGCTTAAAGGGTCCTCTTGGCGTAGGCCCCTATGAGGGCGAACTAGATCAGTTAGGAAGCCCAGGCCACGCACAGCCATTGTGGAAGATTCCGTGAGCAACATCACCCAATTGATGAAACGATGGGGGAGGTGGAACTTGTGTAGGCAGATTTTAAGGTAATCCCAGTTGACTCTATCATAAGACTTCTTCTGGTCTAAAAAACAAGTGCTCCAGAAGCTGTGGATTGGCAGACGTTGGCTACAGTATGTATGTTGTCCCAAATAGACCGTTTGGGAATGAAACCAAATTGCTCAGGGGAAATGAGAGCAGAGGCGACTACCCCTAGGCGGTTGGCCATAATTTTTAGTAAAAAGTTTAGTATCCGTGTTAGTAATTGAGATGGGGCGCCATTTATCCAAGTCCAGATTATCCCCTTTCTTATACAGCGTTATCATATAGGCCTCTTGGCCCCCAGGGAGGAGGTGCGTTTCCATTAAGCACTGATTCATTGAGGCAAGAAGCAAGGAGGAAAAAATTGAAGTATTTCTTATAGAACTCATAAGGAATCCCATCTGGACCTGGGAATTTCCCGTATGGTGCACTGTGAATTACAGACCAGAGTTCATCCTGGAAATTAAATTCATCTACTCTGGATAATGGAAAATGGTGCAGATATATGCGCTTTCAAGAAAATCATCAACTTTGGATGGTGCAACTGGATTGGAGTGATACAATTAAGAGTAATAATTTTGAACTTTGAGTGCCACTTCAGCCAGGGTATCTGCGACGGAGTGGTTTGGCCGCCTCACCTGTGTGCAGAGCAAGCTCTGTTGTAGTGCAAAGAATTTTTAAAAAAGTAAGCGGAGCACATGTCACCCGCCTTTATATTCTTTGCCTTATACTGCACATAAATTTGTTTGTGTTGCCTTACCAGTGCGTTGAGGCAAGCGGAAACTTCTGCCCACTTGCAACCCCAATCTGGGCTGTAGCCTGCAGCAGGGACTTTAGATTCCAGGTGAACCACATCTGCAAGTGTGCACAAAATGACTGTCGAGGCAGCCCAAGAGCAACGTGATGAGATGTGGCATGCCTGGCAGTTGGTGTCGCTTTAGATTCTGACCAGGTAGAAAGTGGGCCCGCACATAATGGTGTGGTAAACTCTGGAGCTGAGGTTTCAGTGTCCACCCATGAGGAAAACCTGGGTGATGTGATCTCGGCTGGATGGAGTTTGCACCACTTCAGTGCCTGTGCTGTTGGGTGTGACAACAAGAATGAAACTGATAACATCATGTGGTCAGATAAATCAAGTTATATTGTTGTAAAGTGTGCAATATGAGACTGAATTTTAACGTTGCAAAAATACAGTCAATGTGGTACATAGACATCAGCTGACCATTGTGCACATGGGGACGAGACATGTTTGTGAGCAGCAGTGCATGATGAGGCAGAGTATCAAATGCCCCAAAGTGGCTTTTAGAACGCGAAGTTCTACATGCCCCTGCAGGGGTGTAGGTGATGAGGGCCAGCGGTCAGTGGCCAATTTGTCCAGAAGTTCATATCGCCCACCACAAATGGGTCAGGGGGAAGCGGGAGGGAATTAACAGTCAAGAGGAATTCCCAATGAGCTTGTGCACAGGTTGGGGAGTATATGTTAACGACAGCGTGCACTTCATCATCCCACAAAAAGGATACAACAAGGACACAGCCGTTGAGGTATGAAGATGACAAAATAAATTAAAAATTATGGGTCTCTTGTATAAGCACCCCACAGTGCGGTGACCAAAATGAAGGGAAGGGAAGATCATGGTTGCCCATGTGTCCTCAGCACCATATGGACAGTGGGTTTCCTGAATGGCCAGGATGTCCACAGGTAAATTATTTTTTAAAACTCAGTTTCCTAGCACGGGATGGCGAGGCCTTGAGTCCAGCAATGTTCAACGTCCCTATAGTAAAGGTTCCCCCCATCACACCTTAGGTGTGAGGGAAGGCTTTCATGCCCTTCAGCCTTCTCTTTTAGGCATGTTGCTGTATGGCAGCGTGGGTATTCTTTGCTATGGAGTAAATGTCAGTATGAGTTGCTTTTGCAGTGAGATTGTTGTTGGCTTTTGGCTTCACCTTATTTCCCCCTTGGTATGAATCTTCAGCTAGGTGTGTACCTGCAGTGCACCATCACATGTTGGCGAAAATTTGGCAGGTAGATTGGTGGGCGACTCAGTTTCAATTGAGGCTTGGTAACATTAGTTGGGTGAATCTGACTCACCCATCAGGTCCTCAGGTTGGGTGGCCCAATCTGTTTGGTGGATGGATTTGTGAGCCACTTCCATAGCAAATGACTTGATGTCCTTCTGAGATGAGTGGGCAGGATCATGGACGCGGCCATGGACGCCGCCTTGGCCACTGCTCTGTGGGCCTTCTTGGCCTTATTTCACTCTTGCAGGGACACAGGCTTAACTTGAATGTAGCACCCCAGTGCGCCCCATGAGAAGGCAGCGTCAGTGCTATAGTCAGTTCATAATGGGCATCTGTACCGCTCATTGCTTCTGGGATGATTTTGTTTTGAGTAATGCCCTCCTTGGTGGGGCAGGTATGGGCCTTGTGGCCAAAAGTGTGACAGAAGGAGCAGATAGGAGGCAAACTATTCACGGTGACCTGGAATGGGCGAGATTCTTGCCCATCAATTTCCACAAAAGTGGTGTGTGGGATTTGGGTCAAATCTTCTGCAACCCCTTCAGATCTAGTGAGTACAGCAATCACTTTACCCGTGCACAAGTCCAGCATGAGCATAAAGTGCTGTATCTCAAATGATTGGATTTCCCCATATTTGTTGAGCCCAACCATTAGGTGGTGATCAAGCACAGTGTGTTTAATTGTTATAAGTAGAAAGTCAAACGTTATGCAAAATCTGATTTGATTCAGTCCAACGAGTGCACTTCATGTTAAAACCCATTGACCATCTGGGAGGTCTACCACCACCCGCACCTTTTCAGCTTTGTACACCACATTTTTGGTTTTGAATCCAAGATCTAGCTAACCTTGGGGCATGGAGTGTGGTGCAACGTACACTTCATTCAGGAATTGGGTGTGTACATCTACACAAAACTTCTCCCAAAGCGCCATTTATTGTATATCCAGGAAAACTTGCACCCTGTGCTCCACTAATGACAGGGGCTGGGAGTGCGGCGTATTGATGAACTGGTTACATCTCACTTGCCAAGCCAAAATTTCTGGGGAAATGCTAACCACTAGGTTTTTACTATTAACTTTATCTAGGCCGCCAGTGTTGCTGGGGCGTTTATGAAACTTGAACTGTGCGGGGCCTGCTCCTGTGCCCTTAAATTTGCTCGCCCAACTGCTACCCAACATTGGGTGCACACTAATCTCCTCAATGATATTATCAAACTTACCTATAATTGAATTTAATATGTTGCAAAAGTTTTTGCAATGAGAGAGAAAAGTTTAGCGAGGATTCAAATTAAATATAGAGATAATGGTTTTTAGAAATAATAAGTGGGAGAAATAAAATTACAAATAAGAATGCATAAAGTTATTTTTAAAAAAATAAGACTTGGGGTTAAAATTGTTGAAGAAAAAACTGCCTTTAAATTTTTTTAAGCAAAAACAGACCCTCCTTTAAAAGTTTATCAGAGAAAAATTAGAAACTTTTTTATAAAAAAGGCTCTAAAAAGTATGAAATAATTGAGAAATTATGAATTTTAATAAAACCTATTTAAAGTTTGCGCCATCTTTTAACCTGAATTCTAAAACTTTTTCTCACAAACACAATTCTATAGCTTATATTGGAACGGGTCCAAGTGTATTTACTATTTAAAATTTATTTGAGGTATGCCTACCAGAGGATGGACATTTCCAATACTCACTTAGTAATGGAACCAAACAAACTAATGGAACAAAGAAAACTAAACAAAACCTCCAACCAGGCGGGGAGCGGAACACTGCTAACCCACCATGGCAGAGGGGAGGGGGTCAGGCAGATCTGCTACAGGCTTAATTTTATAATATAATCACAGTAGTTATAATAGTAAAAAAAGCGGAGAACCAGGGCGTTGGGCATCAGTGTGGTGGGGGTGGATTTGGGTGTAAAAGAGGTTAATTTCCTCAAGATTAGCATGGAATATAGCCTCAGCTAACTCCACATGATGTTCAGATTAGTGCGGGCTAGGAAAGTTGGGTCAAACTTGATATATTTTTGCTGGTTATTTTAGAAGAAGGGTTAAAAGCTGCTAACTTCACAACATGCATGACAGCGTTATTGGCATCAGTGGTTAATTTGGTAATTTCCTCCTGGACTGCTTTGGGGAAATCAGGGGGAAAGGCGATTGTGCTCAGCACTTCATGGAATTGATCAACTGATTGTGCCAACACTTTGTGGAGGTGGAGGCAATGCGGTGAGGCCACCACTGCTAAGACAAGCTATTGGTCAAATTTGGTAGGAGAGAATTGGGTCTAGGAAAAAGTGTTTGGGTGAAATGGTTTTGTCAAAATCATCTTTGTAAAATTTGGCCCATTCATAATCAAATTAGCTGAGAGGTTCACCAGTTTCCTCATTTTTAATAACTTTACCTGATTTGTCAATCTCAGCCAATAGATCCCATGATTTTGGTTCACGAGTATAGTGGATGACAAATTTAGTTGGACAATAGTCAAATGGATTTCTTGGGAGCAAATGGTGGTCCAAGCCTGGCTCTAATTGGATGGGTTAAATTTGGGTGGATGAATGTGGTCAGATGATTTAGTGAGAGCAGATTTCCCATTCTGGATTCTTAAGCGATAATTTGGGTGGGAGGGGAAAAAACGCCCCATTAAGATTCTGCTGAGATGGTTTTAGAAGCTGCATCAGAAGTCGTGGCTTGGGGGCAAGATTTTTTGAATGGTCAAACCCAAAATAGAGGTGACAAATTTGGTGACCATTATCAATATAAGCCCAAAAGAAATGCTCTGGCACCGCTGTGATATGAGCGTAGGGGGATTTGTTGTGATATGGAATGGTGATGTGGTATTATGGTGGCAGTGGCACAAGGGGCAGCAAGGCGCTCTTCACCAAAGGGACAGTGAAGATGAGGTTGGGATGAGTTCCATAAGCCAAAAGCCCCACCATCAACTCTTCATACAAAATTTGGGGTTAGAGGTGGGAAGGTAGGGATGCTAATGACACCACCAGTGTGTTGTCAGAAGGGAGGCAAGTATGGGTAGTGGGAATGGGAGTGTTTTTATAAATTAGGGGAGTCAAAGCCGCTGCTGCAGCGTCCTCCTCCATCTGGAAGTTTATGTCAAAATAGACTTAAAAGGGTAGAAATTGATAAAGCCAGCTGGTGTAAATGCAGCGGCGGCAAGTTTAATTATTGCTTTGTGGGCATATGAGAATAAATGACCATAGCCAACTTGGAGGCAAAATTGAATACTGGAACTAGGGAGGGCTAGAGGATGGGGGCAAGAATGGTGGATGTGCGCAATGTGGAGCGCCAAGTCTCATGTGGGACAAATTGGCTGGAAGATGTTGGCGGGCTGTTTAGGCCATCCAAACGAATTTGCCCACAGGGCAGAAAACACTAGGTGGTGGAGCACCAATGCCCCACACTGGAGCATCAGGCTGAGGATCCAAGGGCATAAATAGGAAAACTGACGTGGCAAGGTGGCAGTGATAAAATAAACTTTTATTAATATTCACTCAAAAGTGAGATCAAGTGGAAAGAAAAAGCATAAAGGGCCAAGTGCAAATTATAAACAACTTAGAAAATACAGTGCTGACTATATATCTTAAATGGCTACTATAAGGCAGCATAAAATATGGTGCTAACTATAAAAAGGGTTTTATTGAGTATCATATTTCTCAAACAATTCATACTTTTTAGAGCCTTTTTTTTAAAAAGGTTCTTTTTTTAGTACTAGATGGTTGAAAAGGTTCTTTCCTTTCTCAAATTTTCATTTACATTTTAAACTACTGGTAAGATACCAGACCAATCCTTACAAAAGTAAAATGGGACCTAAGTTGGACCGTAATCTTTATTTTTAAAAGGAAATCAACCTAATTGGTACAGTAGTTTCAGAGTTATGCGTGAATAAACAGAAAAACAATATATATGTATACAGTTTATTTTTGAGAACCTTCTCCCTTTTCAAAGTCAGTTAAAAAGCAATTATAACTTTAATTTTTTTTAATCAGATAGATTGATCTGCCTTATATAAAAATGTATTTTAAAAAATGTGTACTTAATTTTGGTAGAGTTAGTTAATTTGGCTCATATGTTAAATAAATATAATATATGTGTACTTTTACCATATATTTCTACTATTTCTGCTTATAATCTATGGATTATCTGATTAGTTTAGCTTAATAACTAAATAATTATGCTAGTATAGTTATAACTAAAGATAAAAAGGCTGTAGACTAACTTATACTAAATTTAAATTAAAAGTGTTATTTTAATTGCTAAGTTAAACTAGTATTGTATCAGTCTATGATGTATAATTAAACTAGATTCAATAAGCGTATTAAATACAAGTAAGATACTATTTATATAACAGGTATAGCAAATTTCTATATAGCAAATGTTTATTATTTTTATTAATGTTGCATCTGTTATATTTTATAACCAACTATCTGTTATACATTATCTTGATAGGTTTTTTCGTTGACTTTGATTTAATATGATTCTAACCTATCAAATAAAAACAGTAACTTTTCTCTCTCGTTGCAATCACTTTTGCAACTTATTCAATTCAAGTCTGATTCTAGTTTGATAATCTCACAGAGGAGATTAGTCTGCGCCCATGTCAGGGAGCAGTTGGGCAAGTAAGGTAAGAGGAGCAGGTGGTAGGCCCGCGGCCTCAAATGTTTGAAAACGCCCTGGAGAAACTGGCAGAATAGAAAAAATAAAAAACTGGCAGTCACTATTTCCCCAGAAATCCTCACTTGGCAAGCACGATGCAACCATTACATTAACACGCCGCACTCCCAACCACTCTCATCAGTGGAATACAGAGTCTGTGTGTTTCTGGACATCCAACAAACAGCTCTATGGGAAAAATTTTGTGGGGATGTGCACACTTTTTTTCCTGACCGCGGTGTATGTTGCACCTCACTCCATGTCACATGGTTGGCTGGACCTTGGTTTCAAAAATAAGGAGGCAGCAGACAAAGCTGCTGCAGTGCGCATAGTGATTGACTTCTCAAAGGGCAATGAATTGTCAAAACCAAATGCACCAGATGGACAAAATCCAACCAAATTTTCCTCACATTTGACTTTTTGCCTATTACGGTAAAACGTGCCATTTTGGAGCAACACCTGAGAGATGGTCTCACCATTTATGGCGAAATACAATCTTTCAAAATGCAATGCTTTATGATGATGCCACACCTGTGTACTGGCAAAGCCATTGCAGTTCTGACCCCAACTGAGGAGATTGTGAAGGACTTAACCCAGATCCTGCACTCCACATATATCAATATTGAAGGGCATACCACCCACCTTTTCTGGGTAACTGTGGACAGCGCGCCCCCCATCTGCACCCACTGTGATGCATTCAGCCATAAGACACATGCATGCCCCACCAAGGAAGGCATCACATTCCAAGAGCACCCCTCAGCGGCCATGGCCAGTGGAGAGGCGCACTACAAACCAACTGCAAGCACTAAAGAGGCTTTCCCGTGGGGAGCACAAGGCTGCTACCTACTGGTAAAACCTATTTCCCTGCAAGAGTGGAAGAAGGCCAAGCAGGCCCGCAGGGCTGCGGCCAAGGAAGCGGCCAAAGTCACCACCACTATCCCACACTCCCAATGCCAGGAGGACATTGAAACCTTCACAGCAGAAGCAACTTGGGAATCCCTCAACCAATCAGATTGGGAAGCCCATACCGATTGGGCCACCCAATCTGAGGATATGATGGTTGACTTGATCTCACCCAATCTTTGCAACCAAGCTCTGGTTGAAACTGACTTGGGGTCCAAACTACCTAAAAAATTTTTTTGACCCAATTGTTGGTGTACCAAACTCATCCACACTGCAAAAAATTTGTTCAATGTCAGGGAAACAAAAGTGAAGGCAAAAGCTAATGCAAACCTTTCTGCTAAAATTAATAAAACTACCAATAGCGTTGCTGCAAACACCCATGCTGCTGTAAAGGCCCATGGGGATCTAGAGGAGGCTAGTGGGCCTGGGTGCCCACCCCCTTGCACCTAAGGTACAATGGGGGAAACATTCACTTTAGGGACGTTGAATATCGCCAGACTCAAGGCCTCGCCATCCTGGATTAGGAAACTGAGTTTTTTACAAATAAATTTACCTGTGGATATCCTGGCCATCCAGGAGTCCCAATGTCTGCGAGGTTCCGAGGATGCTTGGAAAACCATGCTCCTCCCATCCCTATCCTTTTGGTCAGAGCACTGTGGGGTGCTAGTTTAGAAAAACAATTTTTTCAAATTTTTATTGTCGGAATCCTTCCTCAATGGCTGAATCCTTGTAGTCACTTTCTTGTGGGCCAACGTGGCGCATGCTATTGTCAACATCTATGCCCCAATCTGTGCATGAGAGCGTCAGGAATTTTTCTCATTGGTCAAATCCCTCTTATTACCCCCAGACCCTTTCATAGTTGGCGACATGAACTGTTGGCTAAGCACACCCATGGACCATTGACCTTCCTCCTCCCACGCCCCCCAGGGTCGCGTAGAACTTTGCGTTCTTAAGGCCACCCTTGGGTTAATGGATGCGCTGCCGCGGCAAGCCCTGCTGCTCAAAAACATGATGCGCCCCCACGTCCACAACGGTCAATTAAGGTCCATGACCTGCATTGAACTTATCCTTACGCCGGCGGAATTCCAACCCCACATTTCCCACTTCAAAACAACAAAAATTGAATTCTCCGACCATTAACTGGTCTTGATAACCTACCACCTACCTGTCACAGTGGCTAAGGCCCCACATTGGTGCAAACTCTGCCCCCCCAAACTTGCATAACCAGGATTCTTCACTTGGGTGTAATCAGCAACTTTGGCAAAAGAGTTTGTTACACCATTTTGTGCGGACCCCATCTCTACATGGTCAACCTTCAAAGAGGATACCATCCACCACTCTCACCACCTCTCCTCCCAGTGCTCACAAGCCACATTGGCTGTCATTTCGCGCGCTCTAGAAGAGTTGGCACACCTGGAGTCCAACATCCCAGCTACAGGCTACAGCCCTGCATGGGGCCAGAAGTGGGCGGAAGCAGCCACCCACCTCAACACGCTCAAAAGGCAACACAAACATCGGGTTTGTGTTCAGTACAGGGCCAAACACATTACAGAGGGTGACAAGTGCACCGCATATTTTTTAAAAAAATTTTGCACCATGCCAGAGCGTGGCCTGCACACAGGGGCAAAGATCAGATGATTCTGTCACGGATACGCCAGCTAAAGTGGCAATCAAAATACAAAATTATTACTCTGAGTTATACTGATCTGATCCAATCCAGCCGGCTGAAGTGGCAGAATTTCTTGACTGAACCCACACCCACACAATTTCCTGATACCCAGAAATAATGAATTTGATTACTCCGAATGAACTATGGACAGCCATCCGCGGTGCACCAAATTGGAAATGCCCAGGCCCAGATGGCATTCCATATGAATTCTATAAAAAGCACTTAAAATATATATCCCCACTGCAGCTTGCCTCACTTAACCAGAGCCTTCTGGAAATGCGCCTCCTACCAGGAGGACAAGAGGCCTTCACCGTCACACTCTTCAAGAAAGGGGACAAGCTAGACTTAGCCAACTGGCGCCCCATTTCTTTAACTAACACGGATACAAAAATTTTAACTAAAATCATGGCTAACCGTTTAGGGGATTGTAGCATCTGCCACCATCTCCCCAGAACAATTCAGTTTCATACCCAGAAGGTCGATTTGGGACAACGTGCACTCTGTGGCTAATGCATGCCAGTCCACAGACTCTGGGGCACTTGTATTCTTGGACCAACAGAAGGCCTATGAAAGAGTAAGCTGGGAATACCTCAGGGCCTGCCTCCATCAATTCCGCCTACCCCCTCGCTTCATCAACTGGGTAATGCTGCTCATGGAATCTGTAACAATGGCAGTGCTTGGCCCTGGCTTCCTAACGGAAGTGGTCCGCCCTCAAAGGGGCTTATGACAAGGGGACCCCCTTAGCCCACTCTTATACAACTTCAGCCTTGACCCACTACTTCAAAACGTGAATGCCCAGCTCACTGGGGTCCAGGTACCAGGCCAAGCCCCAGTCAAGATGATGGCGTTTGCAGATGACTGTGTGGTTGGGGTGTCTAATAATAAAGATGCACGTGCACTTGAAGCTCTCATCCAGGAGTATTCCTGGGTAAGTAATGCTACACTGAACGCTTCCAAAACTGAAATCACCCTCCTTGGTCGGTATCAAACCTGCTGGGCCCCAGCAACCAGTGCCCAGCCCAGCCCATCTGCTCGCACATGTGCTCACCCTCCCAGCTCACCCCACACCACCCCACTAGTGCTCCCCTTTGTGTCACGCCCTACCATAGGGCTGGTCCGCCATCTGGGCGTGTGGGTGGAGGCAGGCGGATATGCCTCTGCAGTAATGGAAAGTTGTATTCTAGACAACGTGACAAATTGCATCGCCTCCCTCAGAGCCCACCCTACTTCCCTTACTGGCAGGGTTGCTTTAGCCAACTCTATGCTCCTCTCCAAAGTCTGGTTTGGAGCCCACGCCATCCCCTTCTCTCCAAGCTTTTTCAAATCCTTGTATGCCCTTCTGAAAGGATGGCTTTGGTCAGGCCACCCGCCACCAGTATGGCTAGAGGTCATGTTTGGCCCTCATCATCATGGTGACATGGGTCTGCTTGACTTCAAAGCCCATGCTGCCAAGATTCTGGGCACCTGGATTGCGGCCATCACTGCCCCTATGCTCCCCTCCCAACAAAGGTCTTGCACGGCCCGCTCCAACTTCTCCTGCACCTTGGGCCTTAACAATCCATAAAACACTCACTCCTTGATGAAATACCTGGCTTCACACCCATCGGCCACAGGTCCTCACAGGATTAAAACCCACTACAAACGAATCCTCCTCTCCATGCAGAGCGCTGAGTGGAGAATTTTTATTAGCGGACACACAGCCCAGAGAGGCCGCCCCTCTCCTCAGTTCACACAAGAGGTACAGGGGCTACCCATCCAAGATGGCGTGATCCCCACACGACCCCAAGTCCTATCCAGGGTGGACTACTTGGACATGATGGACATCCCATACTTCATTGAGACTCAGAAGACTATTTGGAAATATAAACACCATCCTCTGTTGCAGCCTCAAATCCGTTCCCATGTGTGGTGCTGTCTGAGGTGGGTGTACCATATGGCTGAGCGCTCTACGCTCTACACTCATCCTGCATTGTGTGTGGCCAGTATGGAATGCTGTTCCACCGCATGGAGAAGTGTCCTACCTCTAGAGTGATATAGCGCATAATTCAACGTCTGCTTGGCTAGGATCAAACACATCCCTTCAGTCTGTCAAGAGATATGTTGCTTTATCAATGGCCTCCCCCCTTCCACCCTCCCTCCATGCTCTGGTGGTTGCAATCGCCATGTGGACTATCCACATGATTGTCTTGGATGCCATTGCAGGCTCCACCCCCACCCTCCCAGAAGCTGTCCACAGATTCTGGTCTCATTTGTTGGACCACTTTCAGGCGTGGATATTTGGATACCTCCCACCACGTCGCCAACAGCTGGTCTCCTCCTGGTTCCCAGTTTGTTCATCAAATCAGACCCTTTCCTCCACATGTGTTCAATAGTGGCTACGGCCCCTTCACACATCCCCTCCCCCTCTCCATAGTGGCATTCCCGCTGGCAACAAGAGATGCTTTGCTTCTCTGGGGTGCCTTCCCTGTTAAGTTTTGTTTCTTTTGGGTCAAATTTGGAAGTGTCCGTCCCATGGTCAGCCTTCCCTGCAATAAATTAAATATCAAATAAAAACAGTAATCAAATAAATAATACTTGAGTCTAAAAAAATTAGTTTTAGTTATTTACTTATATTAATAAAAAATAAATTAAAAGTATTAGAGCACAGCTAAGTTAAATAAAAATTATCTATATTGCCTTTTGCTATTAGTATTATAATTATCTGAAATTTATTATATATTCTATTTAGTTTATTAATACTTCTAATATCTTGATTACTACTATAGAACTTAGATTACCTTAACCAAATTTATAATAGAGATTAGCATAGAATCCTAGTTTTTAGTAAGCAAACAATTGATATAATTATTAGCTTTTATTCTTAGCTTACTAATATAATAAAAATAGAACAATTTTTATTTTATAAATTGATAGATGATCTAATTAAGAATATCCATTCTTAACATAAACCATTGATCAATCAAAAATAGCACAACTGAACATAATACACAAATTTTAGACTAGAGTTTACCTTAAGCTTTACTTTTATGAGGAACTATCATTATATATCTTAAAAGTTTATCTTAAAAGTTTATCTTCAAATATATGTTATAGATTAAAGTAAAAGGTAGAAGTTAGCAAACACTATAAATCAAAAAACAGCTATAGAATTAACAATGAGTTTACTAAATTGCATAATTTTTTTTGGTTATATCTAATTTTAAATATAAATATTTAAAAAATTAGCTATATTTTCAATATATGAAAACTAAGAACTTCTGATTGGCTGCAAAAGTATAATATGTAATGATTTAACACAAAATACATATTAAATTTATTATGAGAATTTTTTTCTAAACTTTAACTGTTTACTTTATTAGAATCAAACTCCCAGGATATATTACTAAAATTTTTCAAAGTATATTATATTATAGTATAACAAATATTAGTGATAACCATATCTAATTTAATTTGGGATGTTAAAATTTATAGAGTGATAAGTTGTTATTATATAGGAGTTGCATATTGCTATTGGCAGCTATATAATCTTTTTTAGATAACCTAAAAGGTATAATTTTAGATGAAATACAATTTCTTTGTGTAAAATTAGTAGTAAAGGGAAATTTTCTGTTAGGATCCTAATATAATTAGATACTTAGCCTTTAATGAAGTACCTAAAAACTAATATAATTAAATCTGATTAAGTATCAAATACCAAGTATTTTTAATATACTGACCCTATGATGGGTTAAGGGATACCAATGACAAATAATGAGATAACTGATAAATTAGAATTAACAGATAAATAGCTTAATTGTCAGCCTTATCCAAATATAATTTGGATATCTTATTAAGCCAAAAAACTCAGTAGATAACACATTGATATTGTACTATTATAATAATGCAAAATAAAATCTAGATCAATTTGGTAGATTTTAAAAATACAGTATACAATTGTAGTCTCATTAGATTATTTATATAGGTGTTAATAGATTTTTGATTTATCTGTTAATAAATGATTATTAGTAACTGTTTTAGTATATATAAAAATGTTACTTGATTAGACCTTGATCCCAATTTAAGAAGTCTGGAGGTTGAGTGCTTTAAAATGGCTTAAAGATCTACCAATATTCAGCATAATGACAGTTTATCATTTCAAGACTTATTACTTTGTTATTTCAAGTTATGCTGACATTATTAAAATATTCTAAACTTTAACTTTACTAAGAAATTAGTTTAAAAACTTTTTTCTTACACTTCAATAAGGAGACAGCTTTATAGTTCTAAATCATCTTACAATTTATATTATTGAAAAAATAATTCCTTTCCCTGGGAGTTTATAAGCATATAACCCCAGAATCAGGACAAACCCTGGCCCAATGACTGCAGAATATCAGGATAATTCTGCTACCACTATACCAACCTATTGAAAATACCACTGAATTTTTAAACTTTTGGAAGTGGTGATCCTTCCAGGAAGCTACCTGAGACAGCCTGAAATATCAAGACTGCAACCATAACAATCACACACCTATGCATATGACAAACGCTTGATAAAATTATGAAATATTTCCGTTGATAAGTGGCTGGAAACTGACAACAAATGTGGTGATAACTACAAAGTGATTGACAGGCAAGTGACTCTAAAAATAAACAGCCTTCTCACAGGTGCAGTAAGAAGATGACGCATAGTCAACCTCACGTTCAATACCTGGGACTCATGTCAATAATGTTATCATACTAAATTATGCATATTAACCACACAACTCTACAACAAATTCTGAAAAGTGTATTTTAAGGATTGTGACAATGTCAACTGATAATTAAACATAATTGAGGACTTATTAGGACAATGGGACCAATCTGGAAACCATTACTCTGACAATATGACCCAAGCTGTTATCAGAATGTTTTTTTATACATTGGAGATTTGTACCCTAACGCTGTACTCAGCCCAACTGCCATGTTCTAACCATGTGTTCTTCTCAAAGCATAGATAAGGTGTAATTTACCTTTTTTCTTTTTTGAAAGTAAGTGAACCATCAGACTCCCACCGCTATACTTTGAACTGTGGGGATCTCGCCCAAATTTTGGATGAGCAATGGGTTTGCGCCCTCCCCATGTAGGGGTCAGGGTTACCATGCCCATGTTAACCATGTTCTAAAGAAAAACTTATCTCAAAAAGATCTTTAAGGAGTTCTGAGAGATGTTAGCTGCAGGAGTGGTTGCATTGAAATTAAAACAAAAGCCCCTCATTCCCAGCCAGTTTAAAGGGAGACCCACTGAGATTCAAGCATCAACAGCCTAAATTCTGCCTCCAAGGCCCAAGCTTTCATGGCACCAGCTTGTAAAGATAAGACTGGACTGCTAGCTTGGCTTGAGTAGACACTCAAAACACAAGCTAATTTACCAGAGGTATAACCGTCCATAAAAATTGTATCTAATGGGAAGGGTTGATGGTACATGATATTTCTACTATCACTTTATTCTAGTTCAGGATAATAATATATGTATTATAGGGTGTTGTAAAAATTTGACCAACCATCTGGGATATATTATTATAGAGTTATTTTTACTTTAACTAATACTTAGTTAGAGGATTTTATTGGTTCTTCATAATTATGTTGCCACGTGGCCCAAGGTTTTATATGTAGTTGGCCAATTTTTAATTTACTATTAATCAAATCCCTAATCCCCACCAGCGCATTTCTCATTACCTTAAAATTTGGCCATCAATTCTGTGGCCTCAATTAACTTATTGCCTATAATTTTAGATAGTTTAATATGCATTTTGCACTTCATTATCACAAAAACATCAGTGATAGGGTGTCTTATCATTATGGCCAGCTGCTGGTGATTCAATTACATCAGCATATTCTGATTACAACTGACATATTGTCTGAAATTAAAATATCCCAAAGCCCTATTCATTTGCTTTCCTGGCCAACTTTGGATATTACACCGTTAGTTTATCAATTTTAATTGCTTCTTAGTAACCATGAAATGCAACAATGATAACTCTGGTAGAGAGAAAATATTTGAGTGATATTGCCGACTGTAAGAGTGTCTTTTTTTAAGTAGCTAGTTTTTAAGCTACAATTAAGTTTAGTATAGTGAGCCACATAGTCACTGGCTGTGTTAAATACTACACTTAACTTATTATTTGTTTTGATAAGAGCTTTTTTCCAAAAAAAAGTTCTCCTTCAGCTAAGTTTTTACCCAGATAGCTGTACTTAAACTGGAACTGGTTTGTCTGGGTATATTGATCTGCTTTGCTGAAATATGACGCCTAATCACCAATTATAACCGTGGTGCTCACTACAAGGGGCCACCTTGTTTCCCTGAGTATCTAAATTTTGAGGTATGAGTTCTGATAATCTAGTTGAGGACTATCATAAGTGGAGGTAGTGCATTCCTCCGCAGCAGTAGTAGTTGGCCACAAAACCGCACAAAATTATTCAGCCAATATTCAGCAAGTATGATTAGACGTGAATGCTCATGTCAGTTTGTTGGCTGACATCATGATGGACCATGAGCGTCAATTCAAAGAATTAGTAGAATTTACAGAAACTCATAAATGCTTCCTTGAAGGCCAAGGTGCAGATATGACTGAAGCCATACCTTCTGTTACCAAGTTTATAATGAATTCAATTCCTTACATAGGGAACCGTCAATTTAAGAAAAAAGTCAAATCCCTAGTTATTTGAGGGATCACCTTGAAATTGAACTTTCTCACCACTAATCAAACAATTGTAAAATCTAATCACGTTGCTGATGGAACACCATCAATTTTCTATATTATAAACTAATTTAAAATGAAGATTTTTCATGATCTATAAAAGTGCCACATATGTCAAGTTTCTCCAGAAATCTGGATAATGGAGCATCTGCAGCATTTAGAGGATTTTTTCTGCCAGTTGACCAAAACTGATCTTAAAATAAAACCATATAAGTGATATTTTTCATAAAAAAATTAAGTATCTGGTGTTTGTCATTGACAAACAAGGCTTGCAGCTCTAGCCTGCTAAGGTCAAGGCCTTTAAAAAAATATCACATCCAAATACAAGCGTGATATTCAGGTTTTTTTTAAAAATGGATGGCTGCTATAACAACTTGTGGAGAACTTTAAATTGGTGAACCGCTTTAACTTCTCAAGGACAGAGTATAATTCAAATGGACGGGTTACTGCCAGATGACCTTTGATCACCTAAGGATTTGCCTCACCAAACGCTGATAATAATATACCCAAAATTTGATAAACTGTTCATTAGTCATATGGATGCATCCCTCACTGCCATATGGGCGGTTTTATTCCAGTTTAACAAAGAATGGTAGAACACCCCATCACTTACTGCATCAAGATGCTGGAATTACATGAATATAATTATACTGTTACCAAAAAAAATGTCTAACTGATATTCATGCTTGCAAATTTTTTTGGATTAATATCCACAGGTGCATTTTACCAGGGTGTAAACTTCTGAGAGCTGGTGT
>JAKSZP010009767.1:0-56737 GCA_022478985.1 Massospora cicadina
CCAGAAGGTTGATTTGGGATAACGTGCACTCTGTGGCTAATGTGTGTCAGTCCACAGCCTCTGGGGCACTTGTATTCTTGGACCAATAAAAGGCCTATGATAGAGTAAACTGGGAATACCTTAGTGCCTGCCTCCAATAATTCCGCCAACCTCCCCGCTTCATTAACTGGGTGATGCTGCTCACGGAATCTGCAACAATGGCTGTGCGCGGCCCAGGTTTCCTAACGGAAGTTATCCATCCTCAAAGGGGCCTGCGACAAGGGGACCCCCTGAGCCCACTCTTATACAACTTCAGCCTTGACCCACTACTGCGAAATGTGAATGCCCAACTCACCGGGGTCCATGTGCCAGGCCAAACCCCAGTCAAGATGATGGCATTTGCAGATGATTGCATGGTGGGGGTGTCTAATAATCAAGATGCACGCGCGCTTGAAGCCCTCATCCAGGAATATTCCTGGGTAAGCAACGCACTGAACGCCTCCAAAACTGAAATCATCCTCCTTGGTCAGTTTCAGAACTGCTGGGCCCCAGCAAGTAGTTCCCAACCCAGCCCAGCTGCTCGCCCAAGTCCACGCCTAACTAAGTCAAAACACACCGCTCCACTGGTGCTCCCCTTTGTGCCGCGACCTACCATAGGACCGGTACGCCATCTGGGCGTGTGGTTGGGGGCAGGAGGATACGCGTCAGCAGTAATGGAAGGCCATATACTGGACAACGTGACGAAGCAAATCGCCTCTCTCAGAGCCCACCCTACTACCTTCACTAGCAGGGTTGTTCTTGCCAACTCTATGCTCTTATCCAAAGTCTGGTTTGGAGCCCACTCCATCCCCTTCTCCCCAAGCTTCTTCAAATCCCTGTATGCTTTGCTACAAGGTTGGCTTTGGTCAGGCCGCCCTCCACCAGTACGGCTAGAGGTCATGTTTGGCCCTCATCATCATTGTGGCATGGGCCTACTTGACTTCAAAGCCCATGCCGCCAAGATCCTAGGCACCTGGATTGCGGCTGTCACTGCTCCTACACTCCCATCCCAAAACTGCTCCCGCGCGGCCCACTCCAACTTCTCCCGAGCCTTGGGCCTCAACAATCCATCAATCCCCCACTCCCTGATGAAATACCTCGCATCACACATATCAGCCACAGGTCCTCACGGGACCAAAACCCTCTACAAACGAATCCTACTATCCATGCGAAGCGCAGAGTGGAGAATTCGTATTAGTGGATGTACAACCTGAAGAGGCCGCCCCTCTCCTCAGTTCACACAAGAGGTACAGGGGCTACCCATCAAGATGGCGTGATCCCCATTCGACCCCAAGTCCTATCCAGGGTGGACTACCTGGACATGATGGACATCCCTTATTCCACTGAGACCCAAAAGACTATATGGAAATACGCACACCATCCTCTGTTGCAGCCTCAAGTCCGTTCCCATGTGTGGCGCTGACTGAGGCGGGTGTATCGTACAGCTGAGCGCTCTAATGCTTTACACTCATCCTGTTTCGTGTGTGTCCAGTATGGAACGCTGTTTCACCGCCTGGAGAAGTGCCTCACCTCTAAAGTAATATGGCGCGAAGTCCAACGTCTGCTAGGCCAGGATCAAACACATCCCTTCAGTCTGTCAAGAGATATGTTTGCTTCATCAATGGCCTCCCCCTCCCACCCTCCCTTCATGCTCTGGTGGTTACAATCGCCATGTGGACTATCTACACGATTGTCTTGGATGCCATCGCCGGATCCATCCCCACCCTCCCTGAAGCTGTCCACAGATTCTGGTCTCATTTGGTGGATCACTTTCAAGCGTGGATGTTTGGATATCTCCCACCACGTCGCCGGCAACTGGTCTTCCCTGGTTCCCAGTCTGGTTCATCAAATCAGACCCCTTCCTCCACACGTGCTCAATAGTGGCTACGCCCCTACACACGTTCCCTCCCCCTTCCCATAAGTGGCGTCCCCGCTGGCAACAAGAGATAGCATCGCTTCTCTGGGGTGCCTCACCTGGTACTGAGTTTAGTATCGTCTGAGTCATATTTGGAAGTGTCCGTCCCATGGTCAGCCTTCCCCGCAATAAATTTAAAATTTAAAATTTAAAAAAGCTCATAATTCCTATGAGTGCTGTATGTTTTTAATGACAGAATTAATATTGCAATATCCAAATTCAATTTCCCATTCATTATACAAAAAGACGAATTTAATTAGTATCAGTACTTTATTAAGTCAGCTAGCAAAGTTGTTAATTAACACCCTGTAAATTATATGATCTATTCTGAGAAACTCAAGAGCAAAACAACACTGTTAAAGTTCAGAAATACCTTGCGTTATTATACGCTTATAGTAGTTTGAGAATACATCTACAGAGTTCATCCTAAGGTGTGAACAGACCATTCTTCAATGGAATGGCTATACAAAATAAAAATATCTAAAAGTTAGATTGGTCCAAGAGCATTTAATGCAAGCGTACAATTTTAAAATTGTGCACTAGGTTTTACCATGCATTAAAATGCAGATGAGTATCATTGTTGTCAACTGGCCTGGTTCTGCATTGTGAAGCAGACAAATTATATTAAGAGTTTTTGCTGGTAATATTGAAGTTCAACAATCAGAGTTAATCCAGATTTGATCACAGAAAATAAAAATTTTAAGATTGTCTAAGAAATATTAGTTCAAATTTGAGAGGGAAAAACTAATGTTTCCAAAGCTTTTTGAATGATCTGTAATTATCAATGCAGATATAAATAACTGGACATAAAGCTACAAAAAATCATGAAAAAGTTTCAATAAGATTACTATTGGGAGGGAACAACTAGTTCAAAAAAGGAGTACTATAGGTAACCTCTCACTTGTGACGCTGCACTAAAACTTGTTTTTTGTATATGTGTCAGGCAACAAGCCCTATAATAAAGCAATCACTTTCTAGCTAGTGAAGCCTTTTTTTGGCACATAGCCTCTATCAATGTAATAGGGTCTTTTACCTTAAGTACCAAAAAAGCTGTTAGAAATTGTGACTATTGATCACTTGACTTGTTGAGTAGAGACTGTGCTATAGCTAAAATAGATGCCAGCAGTACTACCAAGTCTATGATGAAGCAGTCAATTATTAGCATGATTGTCTTCAATTTTAGACTAGATAATGGAAGTTACTTTACAACGCATGTCATTATGAAACTAAACAAATGTGAATATAAGAATTAATGATGACGCCTTACCATTCAGAAATAAGTAGTATGGTTGAGATTGCAGGTGGTACTCTGGCCACTATTTTAAACAAGCTGGTTGCTAGTAAACCTTACAGCTGATTGCCTTTTTTGTTGTCAGCAACATTTGCCTACATTTAAGCTAATCAATATCAATGCCTGAAATACCCTTTTGAATTGTAGTATGGGCTTCAACCTTGTTTTTCAATTTTTAAATTCCGCCCTTGAACCAAGTTTAGTGATAGCGCCCTTACAATATATGGAAGCTTGACAAAAGTTCTGTTAGGGTAACAATCCACGCCCACATCAATACTCTCAAGCATCAAATCAAGGCTAAAAGCTATGAAAATTAAAGGCAGCCAGCTTTTTCACTTTTTAAAATGATAGTAGGGTTAATTATTGTGACATGAACAGCTCAGGGGAGCAGGATAATTTAGACAAGCTCTAGTTTGACAATTCAATTTTATTAATAAATTAACACCAGATGCCTAAACTACTAAGACCTTTTCAATAAATGTATAGTTTTTAGGCGCATGCTAAGTTCTTAAGAACAAGTAAATGAAGAGTAATATGTAAGCCCCCTTGCCACTCTAATTTAATCTTATTTTTGTAATTACTTTTTGTTTGCTGATTTCTAAGGTAATAAGCTTAAGGTTGATTCTTATTCTATCTCTTCTTTCTTGGCGTTTATGTCATCCTTTTTGTTAGCAATGTCATTTCTTCTTGGCAATAGATGCCTGATTTTATTTCTACAAATCTTGGAGGAGGTAACTTCATAAGTGACATCTCTGCCAATCTGTCATTGTTGCTTTGGGTCACCATAAGATGCTAGAATCCTGGCTTAATACTCATAAAAGGAGCTTCCATGGACAGACTTGTTTGATGAATCAATCTAGTTATGACATAAGATGTGTTGGGATATTAAACAGATTATGTTTTTTCAACATGTTTTAATATTAGCGTTCTGTCCAGTCAGGCTAGAATGACGATTTTATTAAATAGTTCTGTTGTTTTTAGGTTTCCCAGGGTGATACTCTAAATTAGCATTTATTTTAAATAATCAAAGGTTTAAACATGACTAATTTTATGGATAGACTTTCATAAAGATTCCGGGCAAAGTTGTCAATAACTCAAGTCTAATATAAATGAATCTTCAATTGCTGCATTAATTAGATAGTGCTTAGGGAAGTTTGGACCAATAGCTTGTCAACGATGCAGGGCAATGAATAATATATTGGTCTTTTCTGGCGACTGATGCTGATGATTTATGATAGTGTGCGTTATATTGATAATTTTGCACCTTTACTTAAAAAAGATCCCTAATAAAACGCTTCTTATTGACAATAATAGTTTTCTGAAGTATTGTTTTATCTTTTTTATTAGAGATGAACTATTTTTGCTCCAATAAAGCTTCATTGTCATAAAGCAGAAATTTTTTTGAAATGTAAGAAACCCCTCAAACCAGTTCTAAGACATTTTAACAAAGAAAAAGTTACAATTGAAGCAGTTAAGTACGGGTGATTACAATTAAAGAATTATCTTTGTAGACATTCTCTAGTTAAATTTCTTTATTTACCCATATCACTTAGTAATGAAGCTACCCTCGCTAACACCTCCAATTTTTGTGTAGCTAGAAAGCCAATATGATAGCTACTCTTAATGGAGACTATAATAGGGATGAGTAACGTTTATTTACTCTGAAAAATATTCTTTATTTGATAGTACTTAGCATGAAGTGTAACATAATTATTCTCCCTATTTTGATAAGGAGAGTGGTTTAGTCACATTCTAACAATATGTGAAAGGACCTGAAGTCCTTAATATTTTGTTTTAAGCACTCCAAGGACCCATCCCTAGGCGTGCTCCCAAAAGATCGCTAATCCCTAGGCATTTCATCAGAGTTCCATCACTTTGATTACTTTTTTAAAACTGTTTTTCATTCTGAATTATCAGGCTTCAGCCTTTTCACGTACTCACTTAAGTTCAAGAAGGGTTCAGAGCTCCTTAGGGGTGCCCTGTGTGCTCTTTGAATCCCAAGGCCAAAGAAAAATTAAACATCTGTGTGAAAAGCATGCTGGCGATGATTCATCGGGCTTTCATAGTTTTTGATGGTTTCATTAGTGATTTTGATTCCCAAAGTCAATGAGGACATACGTCCTTGTGTGAAGTAATAAAGACTCAACACTATTACTGAGCTCACCCCTACCCCTTTTATTTATGGAGAATACCATATCAAGGATTGAAAATAATAAGGTTTTTACAAGTTGAACCTCATTGATGCTTTCCACCATATCCTAGTACACCATCAGCATTAATTATACACTAGTTTGAAGGTTAACTGAAGCGTGTATATATATATAGTGATGCACTTTGGGCTCTGTTATACGCCCACTTTATATAATTCATTATCAACTAGATGTGGAAAATCTTGTGGGAAATGCTTCATGTAGTACATGGACGACATACACATTTTCTCTGAGAATAAGGAATCTCATGTTAAGGCTGCTATAAGGTTCTTAATAAAATTTTCAAGTCCAATCTTGAGGGTGAAGCCCAAGAATGTGCTTTATACAAGGACTCTGTCTCATAAAGTGTAATTTACTTTTTAGGATGGCATATCTATCTGCCCTGATAAGATGTTTGCAATCAAGAACTGTGCTCCTCTATTAAATAAAATTAGGATAAAATGTTTCCTTGGTTTACACAACTTCCTCCGTCATTTGCCAAGGATCTCATGCTTATGGCCACGCCATTGAACCATTCCGTAGGACTTGTACTTTTCGTTTTAGTGTTGCATAAGTGATTACGTTTTAATTTATTATGGATAGTATGCTCAACGCCACTGTCTTTGTCAAATTCACAAAGATTGCCTCTTTATTGTCAAGACAAAATCTTTAATCTTATTTGGGTGACTGCTCTCTTACCTAAAGGCGAAAATAGTTTGGAGCAAACTCTGGGTTTCCTAAGCTTAAAGATGATTCCCGTAGAGACAATTATCTCATTTATTCTAAAAGCTCCTTTCCATCAAGGCCATGCTTATTAAATGGAAACACCATATGCTGTATGCACTCATCCTTCTATCAAAAGGACAGATCAACGCAATATAAATTCCCACAAGTGCTCTTGTAAAAGGAAAAAACCTAAAGCTTCTGGAATTAGGAGCTTATCCAATCCAATCCCATTATCAAGTATAAGCCTGGAACAATTGACTTGGTCCCAGGTCTTCTCAGATTTGATTCCTGCATAGCTTTTTCTCGCTTTAAACTAGACAAATACAATATTGCGACTATGCTTCCTCCTAATCTTTTTGCTTTGATATATATTTCCCCTACAACTTATGAAGAGGTGCATAAGGTCTAATGTCATTCTATCATTGAGAAAGGAACTAAGATTAGTACTTAGTCAAAAGAAACATAAATTAGTCATATAATAGTTGACCCATTATTAAAGTAGCATTTGAATCTGAAAAAGGTCTGCCGTTATTCAAAAATCTAAAAGATAATCTTATGGCTTATCATAATCATACCTTAATATACATCCTGGTTTAGAAAATAACATGAGCATGAGCAAATGGCTTGCTCATGTCCTAGAATGAAGAATGTGAAGAGTTACTTCTCTGAATTCTTGACATGTGCTAGATTCAATCCTTTGCGTTCCAAAACCATTGTAATTTGATGCCACTCCAGATTCCCGATCTGCCCTGCTATATTATCAGCGTATATCTCATCACCTTATTGAAACTTTCAAATGGGGTTTGGTGCAATAATGGTGGTATTAGACTGACTCACCAAGTATGCGGAATCCTCCTTGTACATTGCGCATAACATTAAAGGAATCAGCTGATAATTTTATTAAGATTTTTCTTAAGGCACAGCCTTTATGAGGAATTTGTTTCAGACTGGGGTCAAAGTTTATATAGCGGTTTTGGAATCTTCTTCTTTTAACTTGAAAATCAAGCCTTGTTTCTCCTCTAGTACTAAAAAAAAGCCTTGTTTCTCCTCTTCTTACATCATCAGTCTGATATATGGACAGAAAGAATCAGCCAGACTCTAGAGCAATATCTCTGTTGCTACATCCACTCCCAGCGTACACTTAAACCATTTAATTTCCTCATGCCCATTCACTTTTTTCAACCATACTCACTATTCCACTGGTATGTATCAATTTTTGCTAACCATGGTCAACATCCTCAGATGTTTGAGGGACAACCTGATGGTGTGGTACCAATCAAGGACGACCTTGTAACCAAAATTCTTTCAAACATTGTTCTCTGAATACTCACCTCAACAAGGCTGTAAAAACTATAAAGTTTAGGCTGCTGCTGACCGCTCTTATCCACTTATGACAAAGAAGGCAACTTGGCTCTTATTACATACAAACACTTCTACATTACTGTTGAGTGTAATGAGTCGGGTACTCTTGCCCTGGGCCCATACAAAGTGCTTCTCCAAATCAATGATGTAGCTTATGGTTGGCATTAATCAGAGTTTATTTTATGCCTAGATATCCATATTTCTCCATGAAGAAAGTTTCAAAGTCCTATAGCAGACAAACCAGGCCCTGTTTGTTTAAAGAGCCCTATCAAAGTAAAATATAAAGTTGGGGCCATCCTTAAAATGACGCTTTATAATGTAATTGGTGATTGTTTGGTTAAATGATTGGGATACCAGATTTATTAAGTACATGGCTGTCAGCTGCTGACTGCGCCACTGCCTTGTAAAATCAAGGATACTTATTTAAAGAAGAACATGAACTTAGGGTGGAGTGATGTTACAATCCAGTCTTTTTGATGATCAAAACATTGCTTTCATATTTTGAAAATATAAGGCAAATCAGGCCTTGATACTGTTTCATATTCTATATGTATAAAAGTAATTAGCTTCAAATTCCAATGAAGGCAAGATCAGCTATATACTTTTTTAATGTGGCCTAATTAGAATTACTATTGATAAGCCTCCAATATCTTTTAGCTTTTTTAATGGATAAAGACAGTTATTAAATTTTTGCTTGCCCAAAGTAAGGAGCTGAAATATCAAATTTCTTTGGGAAGGCATGAAAGAGAGGAATGGATATAGAGAGGTGATGTAAATGCACTTTTGCTTCTGCAGGGTCAAATAAGTTGTCAACTATCCTGGTTTACAATAATTTATATTTTAACCATTAGAAGTGCTGTACAATAAATTTAAAATTAATAGGAAAAATCTCTACAATTTTTTATCAGTTAAGGACTCAATATGTATAGGATGGGTCAGTGCCCTATGGTGGATAGCGCCCAGGTCCCCTTGATTAAGGTAATCACTACTCATCAAATAAGAAGTTTGAGTTAATGTCATCTTCTTTGTATGGCTTCTGATTTTCATTTTCTCATTGTTCTAGGGCTCTGAGATTGTTATCCTGGATACAGGAATAGGGTTGCATCAGGTGATGATCTTTGTACCCCTTTAATCATTATTGCCATTAGAAAGGCAGGGCCTATCAAGCGGTAATGCATGAAATTACTGAAGGCTCAATTCTAAAGGGGGACGTTCAAATAGTTATTTTTCCAAATTTTTAATTTCTTGAAACCTGTCCTATATAGTATTTGGTAAGGCTGACCCGATGGTGTCCTATTTTTAAGATCACTAACCAGGTAGATGATAATAGAACTATGAGATTTTTGTTGAAAATTGTTGGAAGAACATGTTGACTAGCATTAGACCAAATAGTATCCCTCTTGGTTGCCAAGATAATCCCTTTGGCGGAGAGCATTTGTAGTCTGGCTTTTAATCAGTTATTACTTTCATATCTAGCTTGGCAGTCTAGGGAGTGTCAGAGTCATCTTAATGCTTGAAATTACTGGACAGTAAGGCTCTCTCTTTTTATATCCTAGGATATTAACATTTTAATTACTTGATTATAGCTTTTAAATAGGCTAAAAAGGTGGACACCAGTTGATGGTGTCATTGCATAGGGTATGAAGCTGCCATCTTACAGGGAATAGAAACAAAAAAGTAATCTACACGTCAACTACTCATAAGTGGAAGGATTAAAAGGTAGCAGTAAGGTGCCGATTGTTATTAATAAGGATACTATCCCTGATTAACTTAGGATGTAAAGTTCAACCCAGTGTCCAAGAGAAGAGCCCGTTGTCATCCATGTTGAGTACATATAGTGAAAATGAATTAATATGTGGCCTTAGCAGTGCAGCATTAACGGAAATTACCTTGACTCATCTGATGAGTTGGTTGATTGTGAGTAGTATAGAATGTGACATGAAGAACCATGGGTAGGGGCCTTATGACGTCCACACTATGGAGATTAAACTGCGATGAAGAAGCTTTAATGTTCTTCTGACAACATGGGCTTGACCAATCCTGGCCATACATGAAAGACAAGCTAACATCAATTCCTGTACATTAACAACCATAAGCTCCCAGTAGCACTGTTTATCAGACATTCAAAGGGGTTTCTTAATAGCTATGTGTCCTAGATTTAGTTCCCTTCAAAATAATTTTGGTTTTGGATAAGAATAGCATGTAGGATAGCCACTTTCTGTCAAAATGATATTGTACAGAATACCTTTCTGTATCTGTCTTTTTACATAGAAAATAGTAATATACGATTTTTAAAGTTTCTAATTCACAAAAAAATCAGATAGATAGATTATATAAGTAATCTTCTTTAGGTAATAATACTGCTAAGTTTGGCATCATCTAAAACACATATACACTTTGATTAGGGCAAACCACTATGTTTGTCAGGATGAAGGGGATATAATTCACCTGTTTAAATAAGTTCAGTGAGCTGAGGACCTTGGCGAAAAATTATTAAATGTGGTACTTTGTAATAATTTATTAAAGTCTTCAATTAAGGGAAAACAATCCTTTTTCAGCGTATACTTGTATCTTTTACTAAATAAGTAGTGGTATCAAAACATAATTGGTAAAATAGAACGTACCCTTTATTTCTATCTAGAAATATATAGGAGTTTAGGAATTATTTTTGCGGAGAAATTTTCAGGCATTTACAAGCTGAGATCTTTAATAAATTCCAATTGGGAATTGGTTTAATTCTAAATACTTCTGTCAAAAAGGATTTAATCGCTTTTAGATTGAAATTGGACCACAATATTGTGAAGCTTTGATAAATTTATTCAGTGATTATCCCTGACAGAATTTAGTACCAAATCTTTTGATAACGTTCAAATCCAAACATTAGCTTTACTCAAATCTTCATTTCAATCCAGAACCTGACAATCTAATCTTCTAGATCTTGGCGTAGTGGGAAGAAGGGCCAGAGAAATTGACTGTGTACTCAGTTTATCATAGTATCCTGATCACCTTCCACAATTGAGTGTTCATTTCCTCATTTATACATATTTTAAAGGGTCTTGATCGATCTGCCCCTTATTTGATATCTCATCCACCAGGTCAATGGATTAGAATAAGACTAAATCATCTTGTTGTAAGGTATGCAGAGGACCATGCTTATCTTAAAGCCAATTAGTCTCTCTGGCTGTGGTAGCAGACAAATTTTCAGAAGCTAAGGCCTAAAGTCAGATAATCTCATTAATAATACTTCACTTAGTAACTTCAGAGGCTTCAGGGGAGGCTTTATCTAACATGGCTTGCACTTTAGAGTGCAGTTGAGGATTCCTCCCATACAGAGCTTGGAAGTGGGACATCTTAAAAATCTAATGATAATTTATTTGATAGTCAATAATTGCAACAGGTAGATATTGCAGCCAATAAAGAGGGTCAGTTGAGACCATTTTCTGAAGGGTTGAGGTTAATGTACCATTTAAAATTTAAATTTATTTGGGTAAGGCCAACCAGGGGACGGACAGTTCCAATAAGACACTAAAAAACATAAAACTTCAGCGAGAGAAGGGCACCCTAGAGAAGCAAAAGCTATCTCCTAGCCAGCAGAAACGCCAAGAGAAGGAAGGGGTTTACATGTGTAGGGTCTTGCGCCACTATTGAGCACATATTTAGGAAGAGATCTGAAACAATTAACCAAACTGGGAACCAGGATGAGACCAACTGGCGGCGATGTGGTGGGTGATACCTAAACATCCACGCTTGAAAGTGGTCCACTAAGTGCGACCAGAACCAGCGTACAACTTCTTGGAGGGTGGGGGTGGAGCCTGGAATAGCATCTAAGACAATCGTGTGCATAGTCCACATAGCGATTGCAACTACCAAGGCATGGAGGGAAGGTGGAAGAGGGGAAGCCATGGATAAAGAAAACATGTCCAGATAGTCCACCCTGGCTATGGTAGGGGACCTCATGGGTATCACTCCGTTCAGGATAGATAGTCCTTGTACTTCTGGGGGTGAACCAAAGAGAGGGATGCCCCCTCTTAGTGGTGTGCCCACAGATGTGAATTCTCCACTCAGCGCTCCGCATGCAGAGGAGGATTTTTTTGAAATGGGGCGACGTCCCATGTAGCCCGCTGAAGAAGGATGTGAGGCAAGGTACTTTAACAGAGAGTGGGGATGGGAGGGATTAGTGAGGCCCAGGGCACAGAAGAAGTTGAAGCGGGCTGCGCAGGATCAGTGCTGAGATTGTAGGGTTAGTAATGGCAGCGATCCAGGTGCTAAGGATTTTGGAAGCATGGGTCTCAAAGTTGAGCAGAACCATACCATCACAATAGTGAGGGCCAAACATGACATCCAGGCGCACCGGCGGTGGGTGGCCTAACCAAAGCCACCCTTGCAGAAGGACGTATAGTGATTATAAGAGACATGGGTAAATAGCGATTACGTGGGCTCCAAACCAAACTTTAGAGAGGAGCATAGAGTTGGCTAGCACTACCCTGCTTGTAAGGGAGGTCTGACGGGCGAGGAAAGCTATGCATTTCGTAACATTGTCTAGGATGTGGTTTTCCATCACCATTGAGGCGTACTCTCCCGCCTCCAGCCACACCTTCAAATGGCGGACAGAGCCAACTATGGGGCTTGGCACAAAGGGGAGCACAAGCGGGGCGGTTTGAGGTGGGCAGGGCAAGCTATCTTATGTGGCAGCTGATGAGGCAGGGAGGAAACAGGGTGCTGGGGCCCATCTGGCTTGATACTGACTAAGGAGAAAAAATTCGGTTTTGGAGGCATTGAGTGCTGCATTACTTAGCCTGGAGTAAACCTGGATAGTATCTTCAAGCGCACGTGCATCATGATTGTTAGACACCCCAACCACACAATCATCAGAAAACGCCAACATCTTGACTGGTGCTTGGCCTTGCACATGGACATGAGTAAGGTGGGCATTCGCATTTCAAAGAAGTGTGTTAAGGCTGAAGTTATACAAGAGTGGGCTTAGAGGGTCCCCTTGAGTAGTCTCCTTTGAGGGCGGACTACATCTTTGAGGAAACCAGGGCCACGCACAGCCACTGTGGCAGATTCCATTAACAACATCACCCAACTAATGAAGCGAAGGGGGAGGCGGAACTTGTGGAGGCGAGCTCTGAGGTAGTCCCAATTGACTCTATCTAGGCCTTCTGCTGGTCTAAAAATAAGAGTGCTCCAGAAGCCTTGGATTGACAGACGTTGGCTATGATGTGCATATAGTCCCAAATCGACCTTTTGGGTATGAAACCGAATTGTTCAGGGGAGCTGAGAGCAGGAGCAGCAACCCCTAGACGGTTAGCCATGATTTTAGTAAATATATTGTGTCTGTATTAGTGAGAAAAATGGGGCGCCAGTTGGCCAAGTACAGCTTATCCCCTTTTTTGTATAAATGTAATCGTGAAGGCATCTTGCCCTCCAGGCAGGAGGCGCGTTTCCAGAAGGCATTAATTAAGAGAGGCAAGCAGCAAGGAGGATAAATCACTGAAATACTTCTTATAGAACTCATAAGGGATGCCGTCTGGATCTGGGAATTTCCTATATGGTGCACCGCAAACGGTGGACCAGAGCTCATCCTGAGTAATCAAATTCATCAGCACCAGGAATCAGGAAATGATGAGGATGTGTGCGCTTTTGAAAAATTGTTTCTATTTTGGCTGGCAGAATTTGATCAGATCAATACAGTTTGGAGTAATAGTTTTGTATCTCAATCACCTCTTTAGCTGGCATATCCAAAATGGAGTGGTCTGGCCTTCGCACCTGTGTGCAGGCCAAACTCTGGCGTGGTACAAAGAATTTTTTAAAAAAGTAAGTGGAGCAAGTGTCACCTGCTGTAATATTACTTAGATTTAAACTGAACACAAAAATGATGCTTGTGTTGTCTCACCAGTGCGTTGAGGTGGGCGGATACTTCCGCCCACTTGTGACCCCAGCTAGGCTTTAGCCCGCAGCGGGGAAGTTGGACTTTAGGTGTCCAACTCAGCCAGTGTGCGCAAAATGACCGCTGAGGCAGCCCGTGATCAGTGGGAGGAGAGGTGGCGAGCCTGGCGGATTGTGCTTGCATTGAAGGTTGACCAGGTGGAAATTGAATCTGCACATAATGGTGCGATAAACTGTGGAGCCAAGGTCATGGATTCCACCCATGAGGAAAATCTTGCCGATGCAACTTTGGCTGGGCGAAGTTTGCACCGTTAGGCGCCTGGGCTGCTGGGTTGGATAAACGGAAGGAAATTGATACCATCCTGTGGTCAGAGTAATCAATTTTTGTCATGGTGAAGTGGTAAATCTGGGTTTGAAATTTCAATGGCGTAAGGATAAGGTTGATGCGGGCCATGGACTTACTGGCCATTGTGTACGTGGGGGAGCAACATATTAGTGAGTACCAGAGTATGGCGTGGCATAGTATTGATCAACCCTAGGGTAGCTTTGAGAACGCGAAGTTAAACATGTCCCTGTGGGGGTGTAGGCGATGAGGGCCAGCAGTCTGTGAATGGGTTCATCCAGCAGTTCATGTATCCAATGACAAACGGGTCAGATGGTAGTAGAAGGGAATTGAAAGTCGAGAAAAATTCCCAACAATCTTGTGCACAGGTTGGGGCATAAATATTAAAAGCAGCATGCACTTCGTCATCCCACAAAAAGGTGTTAACAAGGATGCAGTCGTTTAGGTATGAATTTGATAAAATAAATTTAAAATTACTGTTCACTCAAACTAGCACCTCACAGTGCTCAGACCAAAAGGAGAGGGAAGGGAGGAGCATGGTTTTCAATGATTCCTCAGTACTGTGCGGACAGTGGGTTTCCTGAATGGCCAGGATGTCCATGGGTAAATTATTTTGTAAAAAACTCAGATTCCTAGTCCAGGACAGCGAGGCCTTGAGTCCAGTTATGTTTTAACGTCCCTAAAGTAAAGGCTCCCCCCATCACACCTTAGGTGCAAGGGGAAGGGCACTTGAGCCCTTCAGCCTTCTATTTTCATCACGGCACTGCTTGGCACCATGGTTATTTGGTGCTATGGAGTATATGTCAGAATGGTTAGCTTTAGTAGTGGGGTTCATGTTGGCTTTTGCCTTCGCTTTTTCCCTGCTGTGGGACAAGTTTTTTGTGATGTGTGCATTTGTGGTGCACCATCACTTGGAGGTGGAATTTTAGCAGGGTTGTTGGTGAGCGACTCAGTCCCAATCGATGCTTGGGTGCATTGGTCAGGTGAAACTGATTCACCCATTGGAGGTTCAGCTTGGGTGGCCCAATCAGCTTGGGCGTCACAATTTGATTGGTTGAGGGATTTGCAAGCTGCTTCCACCGCGAAAGTCTCATTATCCTCCTGGAGTTGGGCTGGTGGGATTGCAGATGTGGTCTTGGCCACCTCCTTAGCTGCCGCCTTGCAGGACTGTTTGTCATTCTTCTGCTTTTGTGGGGACACTGGTTTTACTAGAATGTAACAGCCTTGCACTCCCCATGGGAAGGCTACATTGGTGTCTAGTGCCATTTCATAGTGGGCTTCTGCACCACCCATAGAATTTGAGATAATTTCTTGATGAGTAATGCCCTACTTGATAGGGCAGGTGTGGGACTTGTGGCCAAAAGCGTGACAGAACGTGCAGCTGGGAGGCGCGCTATCCACGGTGACCCTGAATGGATGGGTGTTTTGTCCATCAATTTCAACATAAGTGGTAGAGGGATTTGGGTCAAATTCTCTGATATCCCCACATATGGGGTAGGACACCAATCGCTTTGCCTTTGCACAGGTTTGGCATTAGTGTAAAGCTCTGCATATTGAAGGATTGTATTTCCCTGTATATGGCGAGCACAGTTTTCAGGTGGTGCTCAAGCACGGTGCACTTGACTGTAGTGGGTAGCAAGTCAAAAGTCACAAATATTTGGTTCAATTTAGTCCAGCAGGTGCACTTAGTTTCAGCTACCCAATGACCATCCAGGAGGTCTACAACTGCGCGCACCTTTGTGGCTTTATCTGCCGCTTACTTATTTTTAAAACCAAGATCCAGCCAACCACATGGCATGGAGTGGGGTGCGATGTACACCACGTTCAGGAAATGTGTGTGTACCTCTTCACAAAATTTCTCCCAAAGCGCTGTTTGCTGAATATCCAGAAAAACATGCACCTCATGTTCCACTGACCATAGTATTTTGGGAGTGCGGCGTATTGATGAACTGGTTGCAACGCGCTTGCCAAGCCAAAATTTCTGAGGAAATGGTAACCGCCAGTTTTTTATTACTAATTTTATCTATTTCGCCAGACTTGCCAGGGCGTTTACGAAACTTAGTTGACATGGGGCCAACATCTGTTCCCTTAACTTTACTCGCCCAACTGCTCCCCAACATTGGGCGAAAACTAATCTACTTAATGAGATTATCAACTATAACTAGACTTGAATTGAATTTGTTGCAAAAGTGTTTGCAATGAGAGAGAAAAGTTATGTTAATGTACCATTTAAACGCTCTACCATTCCATTTGTTACAGGATGGTAAGGATTAGAAACAGCAGAGTGGACCATATTAAATTGGTAATTTATTCTTCAGTGATGATAAAAGATTTTGACCATTAGTGTAGAGAATCATGTTTGGGCACCCATGTTGGGTAATAATCTGATCATATAGGAACGTGGCAGTAGTTTTTGCTGAAGTGCAGGGTAGGGATATAGCTTCGATTCACTTGGTTAATTAATCAACAGTCAGATGGAGAAATTGATATCCATTAGATGCTCTAGAGAGTGGTCCCACAACATCAGTACTTATAGTATGATTGGGTTTACAGGGTGGAACCACTATATGTTGTGGTTGAGGATTAAGTCCTCCTGACTTTTACATACCAGAAAGGAAACTAAAATATTTTGAATTTGGAAGAGCATCCCTTCCCAGTAACATTGGGTCTTATGCAATTGCTAGGATTTCTGAATTCCTCCATGGCTAACTTGCAGATGTACTTTAATTTAACATCTGTGCAAGCTGAAGGTTGAATGTAGGGTAACCATTTTGAGACATTTTTAGTAAAGGTTGACATTTTCATTCTGTATATTTGCTGACCTTTTGCTAATTCCTTTTAAATAGTGATGAACTCATTTTTTTCATGAATGCAGTTGGGTTGAAGATTGTAGATTCAATATTTCTCATGGTCAGTTAAAATTAGTATGTGTATTCGGATAATAATTCTACATTTTGATGTATGGGCCCTGGATGATGGATAATGTAAAAATCGACGCCCTCAAGTTTTGAAGCACATCAGGTTAATCTCGCATCAGTATCCTTAATCTGTTGAAGCCTTCGCAGCAAAGCATGGTTGATAATTATGGTAAAATGGTTCTTATATAAATAAGGTCATAAATGTTTGATAGCTAATAATACCACCAAACACTCCCACTCTGTAACACTATAGTTTCGTTCAGCTTTTGACAGAAATTTGCTATGAGAAGCAATGTAATGATCCACCTAATTTTCTTTATGATGTGTTAATATAGATCCTATAGCTAAATATTGATAGCACCAGTGAAAAGTAAAAATGGTTTGTCAAATTAGGATACACATGTACAGGAAATGGGAGAGAGCTACACGTAAAAGTTGAGGACCTGTTGTTGCTCCCCTTTCCATTGGAAGGGTATTCCTTTTTTCAACAGATAAGCTAAAGTAATAGAGGTGCCAGAAAAGTGTGGAATAAATTAGTAATAATACCCCACCATCCCTAAAAAGACCTGTGCATCACATAAAGATTTAAGGGGGTCATTTAAGAAATGGCCATAACTTTGTCATCCATTGGGGATATTCTAGACTTACTTGCCTTATGTCCCATAAAATCCATTCTAGTTTGAAAAAAGAAGCACTTAACGTCTGAGCTTTAGGGAAGCTTGTCATAATCTCTGAAAAACCTCCCTTAGGCGCAAGGTGATTGGTAAAAATTTGCAAAAATGGTTAAATCTTTGAGATAAACTAATAAAAGAGCGTTCTATATTTCCTAATTGTTAACTTCTGGCGGTATTATATTAATCCGCTGAGTTGGTTGCAAAGGATACTTACCACTGAGCAATGGAAAGGACAATATGTAGATCGCCAAATCAATAAAACTGATAGAAATGAGCTATTGCCCCAATCATTGCTTTTATTATGAATATAAAAATCGCAGATCCTCTATGCAGACTACTAAAAAACCTCCTCCTCTCATTCTTCTGCTCAAATCTTATCCTTGGTTTTCTTAGTCATCCTCACCCTTCAGCTTAGTAATCGCCAAGTCATTCAATTTAAGGAGTTTTTATCTATCTTAAAGTTTTATATGAAAACTCTCATTTTACTGAACTATTGGTACTATGATCAAATTGAATCACAACAACATATCTTTTGCTAAATCTCGAGGCTCACGTCAACACATTATAATCTGCTGCATATATGGCTTATTGTTCAGTCATATTAATTTCTTAAAATTACCCCCCCCTTTGACTGGACAAGTGTCTATTACTTGTATGCTTGAAGGAACTTCACATGGACTCAGTTAATAATCTGATCACCAATGGGTTCCTTAATGGTGTAAGCATCAATACCAGTCCTCTCAATTTTTAAACATCCTAGTCCAAATGTTAGCGATCTTGTTCTTCCAACCAAATCCATGTTGGTCACGGAATAAGACATGATCTCCTACAGCGAACTGGGATTGTCCACTGCATCTATTTTGGTCAGCCGCCTATTCATGAATCTTCTTTGCTAAGTTGGTAAAATACGCTTGCATTTGTAATTTTATCAGCGTCTCCATTATATTGGTCAAAATAACCCCGCAGTTCTACACCACAAGTATCCTCTACACACGAGTAGAGCAGAGAAGGTAAAGCTAGATGACTACATAGAGCAATTGAATAGGACTCTTGCCGGATGAGAGTGGTAGCTGATATTATATGCAAAGACAGATGTGGGTAAGAGGGTACTCCATTCAGAGGTTCAATCTTTCACAAGCTTACGTAAAATGTTTACCAATATTCTGTTGACCCATTCCACCATTCCATTGGATTCCGGATGGTAGGGTGTAGACAAGACCCCATGGATTGCCATCAGTTTGTTCAACTTGAGCAGGATATGTGACATGAAATTTGTTCCGTTGCCTGTGAGTATAAACTTCGGAAAGTCATGTTGCTGTATGACACAATCCATGATAAAATTGGTGGTGGTGACCGCTCCAAATTCATTAATCGCCCTGGCTTCCACCCATCTCATCAAATGATCAATTGCTACTATCATGTACTTAGAGTGGTTCACGCCAGTTGGCTGAGGCCCCATCACGTCAAGGGAAATGGTACGCCATGTGAAACGGGGCTTAACCAGCTGATAGATGGTCTTTTTGTGGAAAGGTTTCTCCGCTTGGCACTGATAACAACAACTAATTATCTCCAGAACATCATAATGCATGCTCTCCCAATAGTAGCGGGGTCATAAGGACTATACCGTTTTTTGCAACCCTCCATTCCTTACCTCCCAATGTGCATCCAAGATAATTTCTGGCTTAGAAGAGAATTAGGGAAACTCAGTGGCAATTCTATAATCAACATATATAATTCCCAATTGCGTAAGAAGGCATCCTGTCTAAGCTCATCTAACAACTTGATCACTTGCAACAGCTCATCATGATATTTGCCCACTACCATCTTCTCATACATAATTTAGCCAAATCCTCCTTAATGGTGACTGTTGGTAGCTGGGATAGACAGTCAGCATTTTGATGTTTCGCCATGATCAGTGTACAATCTCAAAATCATAGGTTTGGAGCTTCAACGCCCATAGTGCAAGCCATCCTTCAGGTTCATGGAAATTTTGCAGCCAACGCAAGGATACATGACCCATTACCACTTAGAATATTACCCCATGAAGATATACCCATAATGTATATATGCATATATCCCCATTAAGCACCCCCACTTGACCACGATATAATTCCATTCACTACAGTTAGAGCTTTGGATAAAAAACGCAACAAATGTGCTCTACGCCATCAAAATCCTTCTGAGGTAATAATGCCCCAATGGCAGAAAGTGGAGCATCCGTTTCCACTATTAGTTGTTATTTAAAGTTAAGTATTGAAAAATTGGGCGCTCTTGTCAATGCAGTTTGCAAGACATCAAAAATGTTTTGACATCGTTCAGTCCAGTCAAAGGTGGCGCTCTTCCCAATAACTCAAATAGTTGTGCCCCAATACAACTGAAGTTAGGAATGAACTGCCAGTAATACCCAATCATTCCCAAAACTGGATATTACGCTTAATGCCTGGCTAAGCCATCTTATATATGGCCTCCACCTTTTCTGGATGAGGTTTAAGGCCCTTTAAGTCCACTACAAACACAAGGTATTCTATTTGCTCTTTAAAGAAATGACACTTCTGAGGCTTTATCTTAATGGTAGCGTCAGAAAGGCGGTGGGACACTTGTTACAATTGGTCTAAATGTTCTGTGAACATCTGAGAGAATACATTTATACTATCGAGGTAAACAGGACGCAGGACAGCTTCAAGTCAACTAAAATTGTTTCCATTGCCTGCTGGAACGTAACTGGAGCGCTGAATAACACTTAGGGCATATGTGTGGGTTGGAATAAACCCTGAAAGGTGATTATAGAGCATTTTACACTGCCACAGGAAATTTGATCTGCTAGTACCCCAATATCAAATCCATGGCAGAGAAATAATTAGTCCTCCCAGTAAATCAAAACGCATTGTCAATCCGTGGAAGGGGGAGGAATCTTTCTTCATGACGCTATTGAGCTTTTGGTAGTCAATGACCACCCGGTTGAAGACATCTTTTTCTTAATCATAAGCACTAGAAATTCCCACAGGCTCTTGAATGGCTCTAACATCCCAAGTTCATTTAATTTGTCTACCTCATCAAATACAACCTTTTCCGCTGCTTTGGAGCACCAAATAGGCCATGAACGAATGGGTGATCTCTTTGTCTACCTAATGCTCCACCCCTCGTGTGCACCCCAAATCATGGTTATCAGAAGCAAAAATATCTCTGTATCTTTGAAATAGGGCCATAGTTCTATCTTTCTGTTCCTCTGACAGTTCGGTTAGAGCTTCCCGCAGAACCACTGCCATTATGCCAAATGAAAAATTTACCAGTAGGCTAAGGTCCTCTTACAATTCAAAGTCATGAATATGGTGAACCTTATGAATAGGGGCCAAGTATAAATAAGACACCACTTGGTTCCTTTGGACCATCATAGCCTCCTTATGCAGGTTTGCTATCAGCACCTTCACTTCCCCCTTCCCTGGTAACAATACCCCAGGAGCCACATGTGATTTGAGCCAGGATTGCTGGTAGGGCCTCATAAATTCCCCATATACCTTCTGGAATGTTAATTTCAAGCTCCGTCCCTAATATGACCTGATGACAGATGGTATGCTTACAGTGCTCGCAGCTTGTAGAGGAGTACCTTTGTACCTGGAAATCTGGTTGGGGAGGGCTCTGGTCCTCCGCTTCATCTGAAGATATTGGACAGGAATCAACCATTGCTATACGCCGAGTTGATCTGACTGGAGAGAATTGGGTTCTTTGTGACTCCGCTAGAGGTAAAGTAAATGGGAACCTGTTGTCCCAAGATACTAATGATTTTTTCCACTATATCTACCAAAGCCCCAATTCACCGCATGAATGTAGCATCAATTAACATAACATAGTGATTAATTTGGCAGAGCCACCTCTGGAGTGAGAGCCCTAAAAAACCGAATCTCAGAGGTATTGCGCTGTAAGCTCCTTCCAAAACAGTGTTCTGTTCCCCTGCGGTCCCATACACTACCCAATGTTCCACACAGGCTTCAGCGGAAGCTTAGCCACGAGCTTAGTGGATATTATACTGACTGGAGCGCCAAAAACTATAATAGCTCGGACTTTTGTGTTCTGAACAAAAATATCACAGTAAGTACACTCCAAACTAGAAGACCATTGGTGTTTATTACATGAACGTCCAAGGGCTATTTGCTGTAAAGGAAAGTGGCTATACCTGCACCAACATGAGGATACTCCTGGGAAATCTCTTCTATTGGAATGGTTACGTTAACCCCCACTAGGGAGGCGACGTCAGTTGAAGGTCAAACATCACTTGTGCCATTTTATTCAAGGATCTGCCAAGCATATGGCTTTTGCATATCTCAGCAGAACTCAGAGCCTGAAGGGTGATAGTTGCTTTCTTGAATGGAGGCTGAGGTATCTTGCAGTAGCTGTTGCTATATATTAAGTCGTTGGGTTGGGTACCAGGGACAATGCGAAAAGACTCATGGAAATTGCCAGGGACAAATATATTTAAATTAGAGGAGTTAGAGCGTTCTGACTCTACTCCTCTCAATCTTTTCCCTTTCAAATCAGATTAGATGGCACTGCACGAACATGCTAGTTTCCTGGGCAGTTAGCCGCATAATGGCCTTTCTACCCACATGAGAAACAATCATTCATAAATGGCTCTCATCTAGAGTTTGCGCCTGAAGGTTAGGTGATTGTTAAATGAAGCATTAAAATTAGGCCGGGGATGGGGTGGCTGAGCTTAAGGAAGGCAGAAAGGGTCCGCCAACATATTTAGTGGACAAATATTACTCATTAGATTATAACTGGGTTTTTGCAGTCCATTTCCTGATGAGGATGCAGTGGTGGTAGAAGGGGCTTTCTGCTCCACCTTGGAGTACTGAACGTGGCAGAGAGATGGCGTAAAGTGTCAACAATTTGTAGAAGCCCTGCATCTTCATTAAGTAAGTGAGTCATAGCATTATGCAGTTCACGATATGGTTTCACTGCCGTCGTCATGGCTATGCCAACATCCTCTTTAGTCTAAATATTTGCTCCCACTAACTCATGAGCTTTGGTCATAAACGCTCCACAAGCTCCACCAGAGACCGTTCTTGTAAACTGTTATGTCAGAAATTCGGCCTTGCTCTTCTCCATCTTCGCTGCACCCCCAAATAGACTGAGCACAATATCCTTAACCTCTCAATATGTTACAGATATACTCTGGAGGTAAAAGGTGGCCTGGTCGGCGCTCTAAACATCCATAGTGAATAGCAAAAGTTTTGCTTTGCGCTGATTGATGCCCCTTCCATGGCAAATTTAAACCAAAAAAATATCCATGCATGTTCTTATCATGAATGAAATGCAGTAACTTCTTTATTCAAACAAAATAACCTTGCTCTGGACTTCGGCGTGAGGAACAGACGGAATAAGTTTAGAATAGCCAAGGGGAACATCCCCTCGTGGACAAAAATAGGGTCGCGTGGATGGATGAGAATCCATTGAAGTGTATCAAGAAGAAGTTGTATAGAGAGGAAGAACTGCTGCGCCCCCAGGGGGTACTTACTGGCCGATCCATAGCATTCTTCTCCAGACTCACCGCTGACTGCATAATTCCCTCCCTTACCAGTATGTTCAGCAAAATGATCATCAATTATCCACTCAGCCTTGACCAAATAGTACTGACACTGGCCATCTCGCACCCCCTGTTAAAGCGCTGCAAATTCATTCTGCAATGCACGGTAGGATTTCCACTCAGTGTCCAGTTTACATTTCATTGCATTAAGCCATGAGAGGACATCCTCCAATATTTCCTGCATTCTTAAATTCTGACATCTGGTATCACACGCTTGTCAGTTTACTTAATCTACTTGATTAATGAGAATGGCTTGTTTACGTACTAGATCCTTATTGGCTCATAAAAGGTTATCCAAGCATACTCGCATATCAGTATACTCCACTATCTCAATGAATGAAAGATTGATGGCTTGGGCCTGAGCTTCCTGACTGAAACTCTCCAACTGATTAATTTGACCCAGCAGCTGGCTGTATTCTGAGGATTCCAATTAAAGCTGGTCATATGGTTAGCTGTCCGCTGGTTACCCCATTTAGCGCAAAGTTGACTAAATTTGACTGCCACGGGTCACATAATAAATCAACTGCAACTCTACCAAAGTAACCTGGTCCCTAATCTAAGCCACCGCTGTCTCAATTCCTTTAGCCCATTCTGCCATGCCCACTATAAAGCGCTCATGTTACTACCAATGTCATGACATACTGAAGCCATTCAGCCAAAAGCCTACACTGGTCTAAAAATTCTCCTATAACTCAGATTACTTGTGATTCAACCATGGAATTAATTTATCCAAGTGATGGAAGACATCCACAACACGACTTTTCATGTGAACTAGCGCCTGGATCTCTGAGAAGGAGTGGTCAAGGCGATCAAGTAAGAGTTGAGTGTTGTTCTGTTGCACTTGAACAAACTGCGCGATGTCCCTGATCTCAATGTTATGTTGGGCCAACACATGCAGTAGTTGGCAGATCAAAGGCTGAATGTACGCAACCAATTATTCCTCAGCTCCATGTATTTTGAGATGGCAAGACAGCCCCATGGTGGTAGCATCGAGGTAAGATATATACAACCCATAATGAGATTCTTGGTCCCGCTGGTTATAAAACAAACTCAAAGCATGTTCCCATACATCATCTTTATATAGATGATAACCCCACAAGAGCCATTTCATAATATCTGCGGTTTCTGAGGGGGTCACATCAATGGACTTGCCCAGTTGATCTGACCCCAATGCGGGATAAGCACCTAACCGCAGTTCCATCCTAGTATTCTCATCTCCAGGCTCCATCACCGTTAACACTGCAAGATCCTTATAGATGACTCCATTGTTTCCCTGGAGTATTGGTCATAAAATTAGATAAATATTTTGGCAGAAAGGGTGAGGGCTCGCCATGATACACTAGTGTCATTGTGCTATAGTTGACCTGTGTCCCCTTATAGTGAGTACTGTTAACTTCCGGCGGTATTGGATAATCTGCCAAGCTAGTTGCACAGGTTACTTACCACTGAGCAACAGAACGGATGATATTTAGATTGCCAATCCTCAATAAAAAACCAATATAAATATGGAGCTATTGCCCTGATCAGCACATTTATTATAAATATAAAATCGCAGAACCTCTCTGCAGACTGCCGAAAAAACCTTTTCCTTTCATTCATCTGCTCAACTCTTTTCTTCAGTATTCTTGGTCAATAACACCCTTCTGCTTAAGAATCTCCTATTTGTTCCATTTTAAGAGTTTTCGTCTGTCCCAAGGTTTATTGGGAATCCTTTGATTCACCAAACTATTGGTACTATGATCAATTCAAATCACAATAAATTATGCTAAAATATTGAGGTTCACTTCAACACATATACTATGAACTGCCAGATTTATGGCTTATTGTCCAGTCATATTATTTTTTTGACACTGATAAACCATCCATGGCTCTTTGGAAAGTGGCAGGGCGTTGCATATCCCCTGCGGCATTCATAGACTCAAAATAATCCTTCATTAGAAATGAGTGCGTATTTTTCAGTTTCAAAGGGATAAATTAATTTTACAATACCCACTGGCGTGATCCATTTCTAAAAAATAATGGAATCCTAATGATAAGCATAAAGATCATCTATATGAGATTAAGGATAACTATCTTTTCATGCGATAGAATTTAGTCAACATAATTCATAATAACTCAGACCCTACCATCCCTATGAATTAATAAAAGTTGAAGAAGCCTACTGGCTTTTGGATGGCACAATTAGCCCAGATTTTAACAGTTGCTTTAGTTCTAGAGCTACTTGTGCTTTTTTTACATTAGATTTTTGGTTAGGCTCAAAATTTAAGAGGGTGATACTTGGTTTCAGCTTAGTAAATTACTCCCAACATCTTTTTGTATTCACCTGGTCCTAATAAGAAGATATTATTATATGCTTCAAGGAAGGCTATTACATTATGACGCTGATTGAGAGTTAGTATGAATGAATCTTACTTTTAACCAGAGATATTGTGAGTAGGTGTTTCACCCTAAATTTTATAGGGAAGCGAAGCTGCTTACATTTGCAATACTTTCTCTAGGACATAACTTTGCATAGGTGATGAGGGCATGATAAGGAACTTGGAGGTTCTGATTTATTAATTTACATTTAAATGAAAATAGATTTCCCAAATATGTGGTCTAAATTCTAGGGAAGGTCAAAACTTCTTTAATAGACTAGTTAGGGTTTCTGTATAGCTCCAAATTTGATTAGAAGGAATGTAAATCTTAGTTACTGAATCCACAATAACTTAATAGCCAGGTGATATACTAATGGGTTGGGGGCTTACAGAAGTATCCCATCCTTGGCATCCACAGCCTCAGGAGGTAACTTAGTTTTACACTCCAAGTTTTGATACTCTACTTTTCAAATCAAGGTGCGATATTTGACAAGGCAGGTACGCTTGTTTGGGCCCTTTATTTTTGGTTGGGGGACCAAATACTAATGGTATCTGGTATCTTAAAAAGTGAGAGGTATTTTTCTTTAATATTGTTAATGCAATTGAACCCCCTCATTGAGTATACTACAATAAGCAATTCATAGCTATTGTATTCTAATGCTATAGTAGGAGTGTAACAATTAATTTCATCTTGATTGTTGCATTTCAACTCAAATTTGGATTTTCCAAATCCGAGTTGAATCGTTTAAAAGGATTTTGGTTTTGTCAGTTTTGGGTGCTGGGTTGTGCTTGCCCAAATTGTAGATTAGGATTGTGTGAGCCTAATAAATGATTTGGGTGAGGCCCTTAGGGCAGCCATTAAAAGGTGTGCCTGCCAATTCCAAAGCTCACTTTGGAATTCTGTCCCTAGCTTTCCCACCTGGGAAAAACTGCTGGTTGCTCCCAGACAAGCTCTATTTGGTTAGCCCTTTTTATCATCTGAATAAAAATAAGGTTTATTTTGGTTATAGCATACCTCGCTTACCTGTTGGCCTTTTTGGGTGTCCAGTTTTGAGGAGTTTTTGTGTGGTTGGGTCAGACCAACCACAATAGAAACCTTGCATAGCTTACTTGATGTAGGATTTTTGGCGCTGTTGGTGCACCAAACCTCTCTCTACTCGAAGTTGGTCTGCTTTGGTGCTGTCAAGGTGCAAAAGGCATTACTTATATATGGTGCTTGAAACTGGGGTTTTTGACTATTACAAGGAGCAGTAATCAAACGTTAACAAATTGGAAGGGTAAGGCATATTATGCTTCAATCGCCTTAGTAGACTGATTTACCATCACCCATATTCAACTTAAAGAATTATGTCTGGAGCCATCTTATTTTTATAAGTTGATGGGATATATTTTTAATTGAGGGAAAGCATCTATTATAGCCAGGACTTAACCTTCTGAACGACTACCTTTACTCATACCACTTAAGATCTAATCTGAGACTTATGGCTACTAAACTATCAGTCTAAAATTGTAGCGAGCTGAGCGGAGGATTTTGTTATGGTCAGGCTCAAGGATTACAATTCGTTTGAAAGTTTTTTGGTTATTGTTTGGCTCTCGCTAGAAGAGCTGACTGAAAGGGTGGTATTGGGAAATTGACTAATATATGAATAGGACAGCTTAAGGCCTCTATTTCTTTGGATAGTAAGAGGCACATTGATTTTGGAAGGAGCAGCTAATAAATAGCAGCCTAAGATACTAGGCATAGAGTGGGAGGTTGAGGTACTTGAATTTCGGAAGCAGGGGGGAGGTTTTGCCCTATGCTGACCAACCTTTTAATTCTTTTTGGAAAAAAAGATAACGTCAGTGGTTTTCAGTATAAATGTTATTTAAAAAAGGCGCAATATAATTTGGGTGCAGGAGAGTCAGGTAACGTTACTGCTAAAACCTGAGACCGTGACTTATTGTTAGGATTGGGTAACCCAGGAGGTTTAACCAAGTCAGAAGGAATCACTATAATGGCTTCTTTGGTATTCAGGAGGGATTTAAGGTGGTGCTTCAACGCGGTAAGGTAGAGTTGGACGTTAGGAATGGCTTTGAAGGCCAATAAAGCAGCAGAAAAAAAGTCATCCAGCGTAAGGCGTTTTCCTGAAACCAACGTCTGGGCCTCAAGATAAAATCTTTGGGAGAACTCAGCGAATGATTCTCCCCAGTTAAGGCCAATTCCCCTAAATTCCTGTTTCTGGTTGGCTAGGGTTAAGTCACTCCTGAACTCCTGAATTAGAGAAGATTTGGCCTTATCCCAGGTGCAACAGGTCATTTACTGAATTATTATTATATCTTGTGCTAGAAGGCTAAGTCATTTGGTCAAATGTCTGAGCCGTGGGGGCTGATAGCTTCCTCTATTGCTTTTTGTGGAAGTATAAGAAGAAGGTTCTTTCTTCCCCCAGGACATACTTGTCCTTAAAAAAGGGTTTGAACGTGGTACTGGGAGGGGTTGACGGCCAAATGAAATGGAACTGATGTAAAGGCGGCCCTTGCGCTGAAGAGGAACCAGTATCCCCCACAATACTTAGGTATGGAGAGCTTCTACATGACTCTGCAGGTTGTTTACATCTTTGATAACTAGATCTACTCACTCCTGGGCATCTTTTTAATGCCGCTTTGGTGGCAAAGAGCTGGGTAAGCTGTTTTAATTCAGTCTGTAAACTGCTCTTAGAATTTTAAAGCTTTAGTTTATATTGCTTGGTGGCAAGCACTTGTTGTTTTAACCCTCATACTAAAGAATGTAGGCCAGCCAAAATTTAGTTCATTATGCAAATGATTTGTTGGGAATTCAGGTAACCAGGCTGGGAGCACCAATTTGGTCAGGATGATGAGGATATAATTCACCTGCGCAAATAAGTTTAGGTCAACTGAAACCCCATGCGCAAGGATATAAGAGTGGCACTTTGATAAAAAAAGTCAAAAGTCCTCAACTTAAGGTAAACTAATCCTTTATTGTTGTATCCTTGTAAATTTCACTAATTAATTTGTGGTACCTGAAAATGATTGCAAAATAGAATTTGCCCTTTATTTTATCTCCAATAGAATTATATAGGAGAAATGAAAAATATCCAGGGAAATTCTTAGGTGCTTTCAAGCTGAGATCTATACTAAATTGTGATTGGTGATTCTAAGAGATTCTGGTTAATTCTGTAAAATAGGATTTGATTAACATTTAAATGTGTGGGCCCCAATATCTAGAGGCTGAAATAAATTTAATTAATAATTATCCTTTTAAGGATTTATAACCAAATCTTTAGATTGAGTTCAAATCCTGACATCCGTCTACTCAAATCTTCAGTTTTAATTCCAAATTATGACAATTTTATACTATATTTAATGTTGTAGCTTTGGATGGTTAGCCAACCTGTTTAATTGGCCAACTGAATTCTACATTTGGTATAGGCACTTAAGTGATAATTAGTCACTGAAAATGGTAAAGAAGTTTCCATATAATAAAATTTCGAAGTTCTTAATTGCAAGTAATAAAGGCAATCACTCCTGCGCAATGACACTGTAGTTTCGTTTTACCTCTGATAAAGTACAACAAAGTAAGCCATAGGTCAATCTACTGTTGTTCATCTAGTTAAGCCAAGATAGCCCTCGTGGCCATGTCATTAGCATTGGTGAGAAAGTATGAAAGTTTGATCAATATTCAGATGAGCCAAAACAGGCTGAGTAATTATAGCTATCCAAGAGATATTAAAATCATGGTCTTGCTTTGAGAATCATTAGAAAAGATGCTCTAATGCATTAAATCCACGATTTGTTTAGCAAGGTCAGCAAATCGTGGATTTAAGTAGCCTAAATTACCCCACCATACCTAGAAACACCTCTATGCCCTTATGACTATGGGGTAGTGTCTGTCAGAGCTCAGGATAGCAAACGGCTGGAATTTATAAATAAAAGACACCTTTTGATGAGAATCAGCTAATTTCATCATTAGGTATGGATTTACAACCCATAATGAGGGAAAGTATCACAGAGCTCTGTTTCCCTTCAATCCTATGTCTAATAATAGAATGTTAAAAGAAAAACGTCGCTTATGAAAATCTCAGCTAATTGAACCTGTATATTGAGCTTGGCACTAACAGAAGCAAAAGATCCTGGTCAGTAGATACTTAGTAGTTAGCTTCAAAGTTTTTCTCTCATAAAACCTATAAGTATTAATAAATTCTAAGTTTTAATGGACCTTGTTTTTACTTTTATGATTTCCCATGTTGAGATGACTTCCTACATGAGAAATTAATTAGAATAGCTAAAAAATCATCCTAAAAACACTTTTGGTCTAAGTTTTATTTTCAGCATCAAACTATGCAATCTATTGCAAAAGTTTGATAAATGGTGCTTACTACAGGAGGCACCCAAGTTGTTGTTAAAGAGAGTCCTATATTATATAATGGAGCATACTAATCAAGATGGTCTAATAATGGATCTGTAAATGGGACTCATTAAATCAGTACTTTAAGATCTGAAATGACTTCAATGCAACCTGAAATTTTATCTTCTGTAGCTAATCTTGGGCTCTTATTACTTGTTGTAAATTAAAAACAATATTGTTTATACACTAATAATACTAGTACCGCAATCAAACAACTTTTGGAGGGTAATTATGCTGCCAAACGTTGGTCTTTCCAGGTAAAAGCCACTGCCATACCTTCTACCATGAGAGATATATATACTTCCGCATAATTATAAAATATTGTATTGGCAACAGGAGTTAATTATTACTTTTTTTGCTTTTTACATCACACGTTATATCATTTATTCCATATTGTAAGCATGCACCATATGAACTTTCTCAAATTATTTGGATTAATTCAGGAGTTGTATATTAACATGATTATTTTTATGTATTTGACTCTGACTTTATTTGGGGGTAACAGATAAGCTATAATTGATAATCGTCAGCTTATCAATATATCTGATAAAAGATTGCTCAGTTGTTTATAAATTTACCCCATTAAATAAATAAATCTACCAGTTAACTATCACAATCTAAAAATTGAAATTTAGAATAGGTTCAGTCAACTTTTTGATAATTAAACTCAACTATAAGGTAAATGATTAGAATTAACGTTTATCTTTACTGGAAAATCAATTCCATGAGTTGCAACGACAATCACTAGGTTTATCTTTTAAGAGCATAATCATGGAGGACCTTGCCCTCCTGGAACAGATGTACCCTTCCTTGATGATGGTCCTGACAGAGATAACATTATGTACTTCTGTCTAATCTACTTCCAGTTAGAAAAAGTTACCAAAGCAAGTATGGTTCAATTGGATAGACATCCTATGGATCCTTGAGTAACCCCTAGATGCATTATCTGGATAAATAGATAATTTATATGCATTTGGTTAAGTTACCAATAATAAAAATAAGATAATTAGAACAAAATTATTATGAAATAGTTACCCATGTCAGAAGATATGAATCTCGTTTCCCAATTCATTACAACTTATAATTCAAGCCCTTCAAAATCAGCTTGATTTTAAGTTAGCTTATAATAGCTTTAACCAATACTGGAGAAAAATTTAAGATTATATTAATCAGTTGAGACGAATATTGAATCAGAATGTTCATTAGAGTATCCTGAGACTGAAATATTTAATGCTACAATTAATATGGGTGCTAATACTCTCTCAATTCCGTCATCAAATAAAATAAACCTAGTTTTAAAGAAAAATTTATACCTGTTTAAGAAAGCATCGCATCTTCATTTTATGCCAATGAAATTTCTATGTGAAAAGCAACTTAATGGCAACAGAATAGAAATATTCAACTTTATTTACATAGTGCTGTAAGAGAAATAATGACCCCTCACCTTAAAGAATGTCAAACTTGGGACCTGGTGCGGACTGCTCTAGTACAAAAATTTGGAAGTGATCAATTACTTATTAACCAAAAACAAGAGTTTATGACCATTTGATTAAGAAAAGGGGAACTATGAATGAGTTTGGAAGTTATTTTATGCAAGTGCCCAACCTTTAGATACATCCACTTTTATTACTCTTGACGATGCAATCACTGCAGTTTTCAGCATTGGAAATCACCCTAATAAACTCTTACATATGATTGGACTTAATCAAACTTATAGAGCAACTTTTTAGAAATCAAAGAAGCTTTAATGTAATATCTACTTTAGTTATGGCTAAGCCTTCAACTGCTCCAACTGCATCAACTCGACCTTGTGTTCATGCTTTGAAGCAAGAAAACATGATTGATTTTTTGCAGTATCTCTAGTATAATATCATGAAGCAAAACAGTAATATTAAAAGAAAAGCTGATGAGGAGTCAAAAGAAAGTTCAGCATGTAAATGAGGCTTTTTATTACCAGAAGTTTATGCCACAACCTGACAACTTACATGATGATTATACTTATTCTATTAAAATTATTCAACAAGAGTTAGCAGAAGTTAATTAAATTCTTCTTCTTATTATTCTTCAGATGAGAAACCTATATTTTTCACTTTGCTGCCACGATTTGGAAGTATAGTTACTATAGCTACAGTCAGGGCTTATAAAATACTCATTATGTCTATAATTGCAGTGTTTCTTCTATCAATGTTATATCTTCTATTTTATTGAAGTGAAATAAAATTGTTCCAGACCTTCCATATTACATGGTTCATGGCACTTCTGGTCCTACATGTAACCAATCAATAGGAGCATACACAGTACTTCCAGTGAAAATTTGAGAGCTATCATTGGTTACCCAGCTGCACTTTGGATAATTATAGTTCCAATCCTCATCTAGCTACTCAATTTATAAGGGAATATTATGCTATAGTGCATTATTCTGAGGTATTTCTTTCCCTCTTAGGACATCAAGTACCATTAGAGTTAGACTCCAAACTAGATCATAGAAATGAAATCAAAGTTAAGACTTGCCTTTGGAGACCAATGATAAGGGTGAACGAGTTATTTATCATAGTAGGGTATCAAGACTTATTTTTTCACCAGCTGTAGAGAAGTGAATGAGTTAATACTGGTATACTCTACAAAATCAGTTGTATTGCACCCAAAATCTTAAAATTATTGCTGATAACAAGGTACAAGTTTATATAATAAAGGATGTAATATTGAAAATAAAGGGTTTTTAAACCCCTTAGTAAGAGAGATTTCACCTTACCTTGGAATCTTTGATCCATTTAATGCCAGTTCAGTCTCTGTACTATTGGCCAATTTGACCAATCAAGCTCAAACTATAGGACACAATATACCTATTGCATATTTTAAGATATTTCTATAATAAGATTGATTCACATAAGGTTTTAATAGTCTCTGTGAGTTTAAACTTGAAAATCCTCAAGCAATTAATATTGTTTGTTTCGTCTGGAAATGATTTAACTCAGAAACTTAGGATTTAAGTGGTAAATTTATTTTATGAGTATGCTGACCTATTCTCTTATGCTAGATTTGGATTTTAAAAATGAGTGTAGTATTACATAATGTTGAAACTGGAGATTCACCACTCTTTAGGTCTCATCCTTATTGAAAGAGTAATGTTAAAGAGGCTCAAGTAATCACTGAATTAAACAACTACTTGAAGAAGAGATACTATTGCCATTTCAAAGATCCTGGGCTTATTCACTTCTCTTAGTGCAAAGAAAGATGAAGACATTGGGTAGTGATGGATTATTGGAGGTTAATTTCAGTTAAGAGAAATACAGTTATCCCTTAATAAGAGTAGTTGATTCCTTGTTGCTACTAATATGAGCTGTCACGATTCCAATATGACTGGACAATAAGCTCTAAGTCAATATGACAGAACGGATGGAATCTGCTGAAATCAAACTGGTACTAGGAATTTAAGTGCTTTGAAATGAGGCATTCAGTAAATCAAGAAGATTTATGCCAATATTCAATACAAAATGCTAGTAAGTTGAAATGGGAAGCAGAAGAGAAGAGTACCAAGTCGAGGATGCATCCATCTGGGGAGCCAAAGTATAAAGAGTCTGATGGAAGATAAAAGGTTTGGAGGTTTTTTTAGAGGAAAAGGAGAGCGTGCAGATAAGTCTGCAATTTATAGTAAAATAAAGGTCGTAATAAGTGGTGATAGCTCCATACATATTTTATTAAAGTTTTATTATAAATTAGTGATCCTAATATCATCCAATTTGGTTTCTCAGTGCTTATACCCTGTGCAAAACCAAATCGGCGGAATTGAGCTGCAAATGCTGAGAATAAACAGTGGTTCTCACTACAGGGGGCCCACTAAGAAACTATAGTTAAAAACAACCAGAAAGCCTATTACTCTACAATGAGGAGTCCTCCTCCATTCCAAAAGCAAACCTGCATGCAGTATATAATTGAAGATGTTTTTTTAAAATACAAGCTGTGGAAAAGCAACTGAACAAAGAAAGGGGAGTCTGCCAGAATTTGCAACAACAATATGAAACTCTGCAACAGTTGATTGACAAACAGTTCATGGAGCAAAGCAAATTTGTTCATATTGAGAAATTACCTCCTTTCAGTCATGACAGGAACCTACATGGTCACTTTAAGTGGTTTGAATTCGCTGTGGAAGGAGCTACAGATTGATGAAAGCGAAATTGTTGCTGTCCGCTTTAGATGTGGAAAGCGCTGATCAGGTGAGATGCTATCTTCCTAACAGCTCAGTATCTTATGCACAAGTAAAAGCAATTATCATCTGGCTGTTTGGGGGCACTACCAGGATGTGTCAACAAAAAGCCAACTTTATGATTATACAGTTTGACCAAAATGAAACTCTGTCAGACCTTTCTGAGCGTTTTTTAGCGGAAGCACACGTTCTGCTTGGGTCCAATATCTTAACCACTGAAGTTGTAAGCATAGCGATGACGGCAGCTGTCAAACCATATCAGGAACTATATAATGCTATGGCCCATGTGTTGGATGGGGATACTGGACTTATTCAGATCATGAACACCTTATGACAGCTCTCTGCCATGAACAGCACTCCCAATGTAGCCCGAAAAATTGCTGTTGCCCCTGCTCCAACCCTTGCAGGATATAGGTCACAGTGATTGGGCTATCAGCCACTGGAATGTAGTCATCCCACACATGAGTCAATATACCCTTTCCAGCCCAGATGCGCACCGTTTATGAACACTTGCTTCCTTTTTGGACAAAGAAGGCATTATGCAGCCAATTGCCCTAGTTAACCACATGTTTATGCAATTCCAACTAGGACAATTGAGTAGGTAAAAGCTCAAGCGGAGTAGAGACGGGACGCTCTAGCTCCGCTAAGTCCATATCACTTGTCCCCAACAATCCCCAAACATCTTTTTTGGTAGAAATTAACCCTCAATTGGATGATGTGTTATACCAGCAGCTTTCCTTGGATACCCCTGCTTCCGCTTCCATGAGTAAAGGCTTACCCCATCAGGCTGAGCTTCGCCAGGATGTGCAGAATCCATATGCGTGGCAGATCCTAGGACAAACTGGCATTAGCAAACCAGATCTTTTATAGAACATCACTCCTTTAGTAGGGGTTGCTATAGCCATTCCGGTGGAGAAAATCACTAGGGAGTATCCTCAAGTTGGCGAGGGAATTTCTTCCTTTTTGAGTAGCACAAAGCCCTTGAATGTACAAGCAATACACACCAATGATTCTTCTTACTCAGAATGTACTTATTGCGATATATTCGTTCAAAACACAAAATTCCGCACTATCATAGACATGTGAGCACCTGTGAACATAGTCATCACTTGGTTGGTGGCTAAACTTATGTTGAAACTGGATGTGGACCATTGCATGGTATATGGGACCACAGGAACGCACAGTACTTTGTCAGAAGGAGCATATAGCGAGTTGCCTCTAAGATTTGGGTCAGTTCATGTGTCTGCTCCAGCGGTGGTTTTGACAAATAACCACTACAATATGTCAATTGGCGCGGCTTTCATGAGGAAATTTGGTTTTGTGATAGATATGGCGGAAGAAACCCTTACCATATTTGGTCAACAAATTCCAGTATATTTTTCCTCTAGGGGAATCCTGACAGATCAGTCCACTCCAGTCAGATCAATCTAGCATAAAGTGATGGAGTAATCCCTGTTTGCTATCAGCGACTGAGTTGGTGGACCAAGATTCTTCCCAACCAGATATATGAGTATAAGGGAATCCCGCTTCAAGCAACGCGCCCTTTAAGCTTACCATCTGGACACCAGGGCATGGTAGGGACTGGGCTCAAAATTGAAGTCCTTAAGGGGCTTTATGGAGAAATTCTGGCGCCTCATCAGCACTCGCAGCTCAAACCACATGTGGCTCCAGGGTTATTGTTTCCTGGGAATGGGGAGGTGAAGGTGCTCGCAAACCTACAGAAGGAGACAGAAACAATCAGGTGGCACCAAGTGGTGGCTTACCTACACTTTGTTCCTATTGGGGAAGATCATCATATTCATGACTTTGGATCATGGGAAGATCTTGGATTACCAGCTCATTACTCATTTGGTGTACTGACTGTTTTACCATAAGCGCTCACGGGATTATCAGCGTAACAACAAGATAAGGCTATGGCCTAATTTGAAAAGTATTGGGATATTTTTGCTAAATAATGATAATGACCTGGGGTGCGCTCAAGGGATGGTACATTGGATAGATATGGGGGATCACCCTCCCATTCGTTCATGACCCATTAGATGTTCAAAAGCAGCCAAAGAGGTTGTCTCCGATGAAGTAGATAAACTTATTGAGCAAGGAATTCTAGAGCCGTCAAACATTCCATGGGCATCACCTAAGCTCATCGTAAAGAAGAAGGATGGCATGAATTGAGTGGTTATTGACTATCATAAACTCAATAAATGTAACAAAGAAGGATTTCTACCTCTTCCATGGATTGATGATGCATTGGACTGATTGGGCGGGGTGAACTATTCTTCTGCTATGGATCTGACCTTAGGGGTATTGGAAGATCAAAATTGCCATTAATGGAATGGGAGAAATGTGCAATCATCACCTTGAGAGGATTATTCCAGCTGACGCACATACTGCAAGGGTTGTATAACACTCCAGCTACGTTCCAGCATGCCATGGATACGATTTTAGGTGATTTAAAGCTGTCCTGCTTCTTAGTTTACCTTGACAACATCAATGTGTTTTCGCGGACATATACAGAACACCTAGACCACTTGGAGCAAGTTTTTCAGCGCCTCGCCACTGCTAATATCAAAATTAAGCCTTTAAAGTGCCATTTCTTTAAGGACAATTAGAATACCTCAGGTTTGTCATGGATTCACATGGGCTTAAACCACATCCAGCTAAAGTGGAAGCAATAAGCATGATGACTCTCCCAGTGAATAAGCGGGACATTCAAGTGTTTCTGGGAATGGTTGGGTATTACCAACAGTTCATTCCCAATTTCAGCTGCATCAGGGCCCCACTTTTTGAGCTATTAAAATAAAACGCTTTTTTCAATTGGATGGAACGATGCCAGAACGCTTTTGATGTATTGCATACTGCATTAGCAAGTGCACCCATTTTGCAATATCCCAACTTTGACAAACAGCTCATAGTGCAAATGGATGCATCCCTCGCTGCTATAGGGGCAGTATTATCCCAGAAGGACAATGATGGCGTGGAGAATCCTGTTGCATTCTTTAGTCAAAGCTTAAACTGTCACAAACAAAACTACACCATGACTGAGCGGGAGTGTTTAGCGGTGATCTACGCTTACAAACAGTTTCAGGTATATTTACATGGGGAATATTCTAAGTAGTGATGGATCATACTTCCTTACGCTGGCTACAGAATTTGTGTGAACCAGAAGGACGACTTACATGGTGGGCTCTGAAGCTCCAAGCATATGATTTTGAGTATATAAACCACCTGGGAGAAAAACATCAAAATGCAAATCGTCTTTCTTGGCTGCCAATGGTTGCTATCACGGAGGATTTAGCTGACATAATGTATGAGAATATGGTGGTAAATAAATACCAGGATGAGCCGCCGCATGTGATCAAGGTACTAGATGGTCTTAGGCCGGATACCTTTCCACATGAAGGAGAACTATATAAGCGAATTGGTGACCAGATGTTGAGTTTCACTAAGCCTTCGGCCTGACCTGCGATAATTATAGATGCTCATCGGGCTGTAGGCCATGGAGGGTTGCAGAAAACACTGAAGATGTTGCGATCCTGATATTACTGGGAGAGCATGCATTATAATGTATTGGAAACAATTAGTTGTTGTCATTAGTGTCAAGTGGGAAAACCATTTCATAAGAGAACCACATATCAGCTGGTCAAACCCCAGTTCGCTTGGCATACCATTTCTATTGATTTAGTAGGACCTCTGCCAACTAGTACCAATTGGTCCAAATATATTATTGTCGCCATAGATCATCTGACTCGATGGGTGGAGGCCAGGGACATCAACAATTTGGGCGCGGTTACTACTGCCAAATTTATCATGGAGTGTGGTATGCAGTGACACGGCTGCCCACAATTCATTTTAATGGATAATGGAACCAATTTCACCTTGCACATTCTGCCAAAGTTGAACTAGCTGATGGCGATCCGTGGGGTTTTGACCACCCCATATCATCCGGAATCTAATGGGATGGTTGAGCGGGTTAACAGAACTTTGGTGAACATTCTCCATAAATTAAGAAATGATCGACCCTTGGAATGGAGCACCCTCCTACCCACGGCAGTATTTGCATATAATATCAGTTATCATTCAGCTACTGGTAAGAGCCTGTTTCAACTGCTGTATGGTCAACATCCAGCTCTGCCTGCCTTGCTATATTTGTGTGTAGAGGACACTGGTGGGGTAAATCCTCAGCGATATCTAAATCAACTCACAGATACTTTAATCAAGTTGTAAACAGAAACTTACTCCACAAGTCTAGCGAAGAAAATCTGTGACCAGGCAGCTGACTAGAAGCGCCAGAGTGGTCTTCCATTGTTTGCTGTAGGGGATTACATTTTATTCCATGACCAGCATGGATTTGGACGAAAAAAATAAGCTCTCTGACTTTTGAGTTGGCCCATTCGAGATTATTGAGAAGACTGGTATGGATGTTTACACAATCAAGAAACCTGCTAGGGGTCAGGTTATCAACTGAGTCCACGGGAAGTTCCTTCAAGCATACAAACAGTAAGAACTTATTGTCCAGTCAAGGAGGGGGTAATGTCGCATACCAATATGACTGGACAATAAGATCTAAGTCAATATGGTAGAATGGATGGAATCTACTGGAATCAAACCAGTACTGGGAATTTAAGCGCTTCAAAATGAGGCATACTGTGAATCAAGAAGATTTATGCCAAAATCCAATACAAAGTGCAAGTAAGTTGAAATAGGAAGCAGAAGAGAAGAGTACCAAGTCGAGGATGCATCTGGCTAGGGAACTGAAGTATAAAGAGTCTGATGGAAGATAAAAGGTTTGGAGGTTTTTTAGGAGAAAAGGAGAGCGCGCAGATAAGTCTGCAATTTATAGTAAAATAAAGGTCATAATAAGGGGCGATAGCTCCATACATATTTTATTAAAGTTTTATTATAAATTAGTGATCCTAATATCATCTGATTTGGTTGCTCAGTGGCTCATACCCTTGCAAAACCAACTTGGCGGAATTGAGCTGCAAACGCCGAGAATCAACATGAGCTCAATTTTTCTCCACAATAGACTTAGCAAGTGTTATTGGGCTATTAATTTCCTTGTAGGATAGAGCCAAATATGCGCAGATAGCTAATGAATGGTTTGTTTGAGCCTATTTGGATGCCCAAAGGGCTCTGACATGCTCCAACGACACTAAAGATCTATGGTTGGTTTTCTAGGAGATCTCAAGATGCCATGCGTTCTGGTATCTCTTGATTTAATCACTGTCTTTTAAAAACTTTTTCCAACCATCTTACGCATTTTAGAAAAGTATTTAATTGACTCCATCAAGCTTTACTAAAGTTGAAACCATCTAAATGTTCCTTTTACAATCTGAGATGGAGTTTCTAGGACATTAGTTTCAAAAGAAGGTATTAAACCTATACAGATGAAATTAGTACTATTGAAAAGATGTTATCACCAATAAGACTTTGGGTGTACAAATTTTCCTCAGAATGGTGGGATATTACCTCCAGTTTATGCCCCAGTTTTTAGATTTAGCTGAGCCTTTATCTTATTTATTACAAAAAGAATTTTCTCTTTAATGGGGAGCATAACAAGAACAGGATTTTATTTTATTATGAACTGCCTATTCTCTCAGTCAATTCTAATTCATCCTCAAATTAAAAGAATCTTTATATTAATGATGCAAGTGATTTCGCAGTAGATACCATACTTGCTCAACATGATGGTAATATGGTGTACCATTATGTTGCTTACTTTAGTAAGACTTTGTCCAAAGCTGAGATGAATTACAGTGTTACTGAATGGAATTGTCTAGCAGTGCTCTTAGAAATAAAACACTTCCAGTATTACCTCTACGGGACACACTTTAAAGTTATTATTGATCATGATTCTTTGATTGGTTGAAACAACTTAAAGATCTGGATGTGTGACTGGCTTGTTGGGCAATATGGCTCTAACGTTATGATTTCACCATTCAGCATCAGCCTGGTGCTGTTCAACATAATGTTTATTGTTTACCCCAAAAGTCAGTTTAATCAGTTTTGCCTGCTGAGGAGGATATGATTTAAGATTTAATTGGGCAAGTTGAGTTATGGGAGTTGGTAACTTTTTAATGTTCAAGATGAGTTACAAAAAATGACTACATCTCTGAAAATTTAATAAGAAAGGTTATGAATGTTTGTTAATGGAAAATAGTTACCTTATATTTGATCTTCTTCTCAGACAGATGTTATCCTATAAGGTCATTTTCCTGTTAATCATATAGAGCTAAGAAGACTTTTGAGTGGTTACACATACGCTAGTACTGGTATCATATGTTTTAAACTGATCAGGAGGTAATAGACGCCTTTTTGAATTGTCAGATCAAGATCAAGTCAGTTATAAATATCAACATTAAGTAATTGCCCCACCAGGACCTTTTAGTGCTGTTATTGTAGCTGTAGTGGCCCATTACTTACAGGTTTACATAAACATTAATGTATTTTATTAGCTATTGAGCATCTGACAAATTAGGTGGAATCAATATTGGTACCATAAGCAACAGCCAAAGCCACCTCTTTAATTTTATTTCTGCATCTGCTCAACATGGTTGCCCACAGATTTTTCCTTCTGACAATGGTTAAATTTTCATCGCTCACATAATTCAAGAACTAACTTCACTTTTTGACTCTAATTAAATTTTCACTACTCATATAATCCTTCACTGATGAAAAAGTGAAATTAGTGAATGGTACTTTAGTGTCTATTTTGAGAAAAGTGGCAGGCATTGATGTAATGCAATATAATCTCTACTTACCTTACTGCTAAATCAGCTTATTGAATCAATCTTCGTCATATAATTATGATGTCTCCAACATAGGCACTATATGAACTAATACCACGTTTACCAAGTACTTAACAACCTTTATTATAAGGTTCTGTTCCTATAAATTCTCACCTTGTGATGAGAAATGTGGGTGATGAAATTACTTGGTCGCAAGCAATTACTACTGAGAATATTATCTCAACAAATTCTCACAAACTAAAAAAGTTATTTGCTCCATCCAGCTCTACCTATTTTAAAAATAGGATATTTAGTTCTCTTTTACCATAATTGAGCTAAAGGTTGTTCTAATAAGCCTAAAGTTTCTTGATCTGGATCCTACAAAGTTATTTATAAAGTCATATCCAAGTAAAAGTTGCAGACATTAACCAAGGTACTGTTATTCATTGTGTGCATACAAGATTTCTACAACACCTATATCCATCTATGACAGGATCTTGAGGGGCATTTTCAGAGTTTTGATAAAAGATGGCTAGATTTTTATGTCAAAGTTGTCTTTATAACGAGAATTAGCTAATCAACTTTGGGTGTAAATTTACAAACCAACAATGAGGAAAGTCTCACAAAGCTCCATTTAAACCATTCCTATGTCTAATAATAGGATGTTGATAGAAAAACGTCACTTGAGAAAATTCCAGACAGTTGAACCTAGAAATTGGGGTTTGACTTATAGAGGATAAAGAACCTAGTTGAGAGGTACTTGGGAAATTTTCTTGACATCATGTTCCCATAAACCCAATATATAGATAATTCTAAGTGATAAAGCATCTTGTATATCTTTATTAAATTTTCTTGAAATGTCTTCCTACATGACATAATTTTATGAATACCTAGAAAATCTGACATAGGATATTTTAATCCCAAATTGAAATTCAACATTAAATACGTAAATTATTGCGAAATTTGATAGTGTCATCACCCCTATTGCAGTGACTTAGTCAGGTAAGGGTTGTACTCCTGGTGGTCTTATTCCCCAAGAATTCCATTCATGACTGAAAACTGAACACTTGGAGGAATAGCTTTATGTAATGTTTCCTGAAGTTAATCAAAAACCAGACAAAGGTGTTCTATATGGCTGATGAAAGTTTTGGAAAATGTGGTATTGTCGTCAAGATATACTAGGACAAAAGACAACTTTGAACAACTCTGGATTTCGTCCATAGCACATTGGAATGTAACAGGGGTATTAAATAACGCCTACGGCATGCAGGTTGGTTCAAATAGCCCTTTATTGAAGTTAGGCTTAGTCACCTCAATATACAGTCACATATTTGATCTGCCAGTACTCGCTGGCAAGATCCATCGCTGAGAAATACTGGTCTTCAGCCATAAGCTGTAGGGAGTCATTAATTTGTGGGATGGGATACATATCCTTATGGGTCACTTCATTGAGCTTATAGTATTCCATATTAACCCAATGGAGCACGTCTCTTTCATGAATAAGTAAAATAAGAGATACCTAGGGACTTAGAGAAGGCATCAGAAATCCTGAAGTTAGAAACTCCTAAAGATTGGTAGTAACTTAAGTTTATTCTATCTGCTTTTCTTATAACGTCAAGATCATATAGAGGAAGCACCTTCAGCTCCACAAAGTGTATGACCCCTTTAAATTTGCAAAAGTCATATGTGGATAGGGTCTATTGGAGTACTCCTCAAAGTTTTTGCCAACCTTTTTCCTTGTCATGTTTTGAGAATTTCCTCAATTAAGGTTGTAACTAGCGCCACAATTAAAGACTCTATTAAATTAAAGTTGCAAAATCTTCCAAAAACTGGACACATCTAATATTATTAATGGGTATTAAACATAAGTAGGCTATTGGACTATTTGCCCAACTGTGCGAGCTTCCAGAGCTAGGTTGGACGGCAATATAAAGATTAATCTGGAATATGCGGGGTTGAGAATACTCAGGTAAGTTAGGACTTCTTTTGTAAAAGGATTGCCACCCCTTATATCCTCTCAAGGCTTCTTGGCAGGATAATTATGTGGACCTGGGTGTCTACTATGACCTGTGACCCTGTGGGAATCACTTTTTCTCAGGTGGTTACACTGGCATCCCCTTGGCTCCATCAACTACATGGAGTGGTATTCTTATGCACGAAACTTGAGCGTGGTAGAAATTCAATTGGATAGATCTCCATATTCAAATAACAGTTGAGAGACTTTTTATGATTCTTACTATCCTTTGTCATTTCAAACACCAATGTAATTTGTGTGAGAAGTAGTTATAAGAATTCTTCAGCATAGTAATTAATGGCGTCATACTCCCAGTGTAATTAGGTACCTAACATTGCTCATAACTGGGGTTGTCAAGGGCTATAGATGAGATAATTAACGGACAATTTATAGAATTTAGAGGCATCACAGAGTATGCATCAATGGATCCAATGCATTGAAAAGCAGTTGTGCCGTATTTAAAGTAGTTAGATGGTTAAACGCAATTCCTTTAATTGATTTGAGTAAGATGCCATTCACTGGAGACCCACTGTAAATCATGGTGATTATAAGGGATCTTATACCTTGATCAAAACTTGAGTAACCTGAATGTCAAATTGGGCAGTAAGGTAATAAACATAGGCGGCTCATCAGAAGAATAAGAAGTATTAAAAGGTTTATTATCAGAATTATTTATCTCTCTGTCCCAGGGTTCTTTTTAAAAAACTCTTTAATATATTAGATTTAAATAGATGCATAGTAGGGGAGAATCAGTATGAAGAGACTCTTTCTTTTTTCTGGCCCTAATATAACAGTAATTTATATTCTTCCTTATCTGCATGTTGCTTCTAGAATTCCACTTTAGTGTGCTGGCGAACTTTGCAGTATGAATAGTTAGACATGTTTTTCTCATTTATCCTTCGGGGCGTGTACTCTAGGTCTAGGAGGAGCATGAACTGAGAATGTGTACTTTCAAAGGTGTCGTCTGATTTCTTGTATAAAGCCTCCCTGATCACTTTATAAATATAAATTTTCATTTGTGACCTATCATGTGAAGCTAATTTATAGGCCAAGCCGCGAGGATGGAGATGATGGAAAGGATGGCGTTATCTAAAATATTTGATTAGAAGAAATTAATGGCTGAGAGTTAGCATAAGAATGACTAGAGAAACAAAAGGGGATTTCTCTTTGTTGAGGAAAATGACCATAAAAGTTTGTTCTTGATTCAAAAGGGTCTTGTCTGTTGCAATTGGTTTGACCAACCACAGAAAAAGCAATACATGGCTAAGAATTATATTTTACTAACGCCTAGAAATGGGATTTGACATTATACAGAGCCCTGAGCACATGGTCCTCAACTTTTAAATTAGTGCCGAAGGTATATTATCTTACTCTTGGGCTTTTGGCCTAACGCTGGGAATCGCAAACCTGGCAAATTGAAACCCAGAACCCCCTGGTGCAACTTCTATCCCCCAATCTAGTAATAGATTAGGCTTGGGCCTTAGAAAATAGGTCTGCTTCCTTAACTATATCTCTATCCATTATCTAGTAACCCGCACAGGCATAAAATATTTGGTATGATAAACCTTATTTTACTATGGCGTTCTGCCGGAGCCTCTAATGCAATTGGTTGATTGCTACTACAATATGAATCCGTCAGACTTGATAATTCGTTCAATTAATCCAACATGGATTATTAGCCCATTATTCTAATATTTTGGATTGCTGCTTAGTACACATGAGGAGCACCAATAGGAACTCTAGTAGGATGGTATATCTAGACTGAATTCTAAGAGGAAGAAGATCTTTTTTATGACGTAACTAGAGTGGAATCAAGCTGAAGAGATATCTGAGAAGAAGGAGTTGAGCCTTCTAAAGTATTTAAAACTTCAAAGTGATTTTGTTCTAATTTATAATAAAAAACACCTTGCTGAACTTGTCTTCTAGTTTTTTGATTACTAATGCAGCTGTCTTCATATGGAATCTTATTCATTTGAGTTATTACCTGTGCTTTCAAAAGATGACTCATAAACTGATTACATCTTCGTGGTGCTCACTACAGGGGCTGCTCTAGTTCCCTTTAGTTAAAAAATAATTAAGGATGGATCCCAGCAGCTCCAAGAATGGAGCTTATCCACTGAAAGTATTAACTGTGTTAGAAGTTGAAGTGGTCGCCCAAGATTCCCAGCAAACTAGTCTAGTATTGTTCACAAAGTAAAGGGCTCTAAACGCCCAAGTTGACCAATTGTTTAATGTTATCCTTGGCCACAATTGGCAAGTCAAGGAGTTAGTCAAGTTAACAGATATACATGAACGTCGCCTTAAGTGCTTGGATACAGATACGACCAGTGCTGTTCATTTCAATACCAATTTATATCTACTTGTTGAGGCCTTTGAACTTGAGGTAAAAACCAAGGGCCAGAAAGTTAGCTCCCTCATAAACGAGAATCAATATGAAAGCGGAACTCCTGGCCATCACCCAAAAAGTTGTAAAATATGGAAGTTTTATTTCAAGTGGAATGCCGCCGTGTTGGTACCATGTGTAACTATTATAACAGTCTCTCAGCCGTTCAGGCTGGTAATATTAGCCATTGAGAAACCAAATTTTGCTGTTGACCAAAAATATTGAGGGCAATGAGGAAGAGGGATGTTATAGTTACCTATGGTTTTCACCTCTGCACTAATGTTTGGAGCCTCAGCTCAGACTAAGATGCCTGGTACTCCTCCCCCTAAGTTATCTGACTTAAATAGCTGTTACTCCCCAGTTAAATCTGCGTGAAATCCCAATAGTGCTACCCCTAATCCTGTTTGAGCTCCTACTTGAGCTGCGCCAACAATACAAAGCGGGTTATGCCTACATTTTGGCTTTACCACGCAGGAAATTAAGGAGGGGTGAATCAGAGCCTTTGACCCTATTCACATGAGCCTCCTATTCATGTGAATCTGAACAACGTTCCAAGGCTTAATAAAGATGTCATTATACATAAATTTATTATTATCTTCGAAATTAGCATGGCCAGAGCATATTTGAATGATAAGTTGGCGACTATCGTGAATTCCCTGAATACTAAGAGGCAGGGTTTTATTAATGACTAAGTTACAGAAGAAGGGCATTACCTACCACAACGCTAAAAATCTTCTCATCAAAGAATTTCGGTGGGCTGAAACAGATGACCACCTGCAAAACTTAATTCTTTAGCATCTATATAGAAAGATAAAATAAAGAGGCTTTTTCAGACCAGTTTTATCTTGGAGCTCTAACGCTGAAAGGGGCTAATGTAATTGATGACTTTGATGCATAAAATTGCCCTCCTTAATTCCTGTGAGCCTTACCAGGACATATATCAGGATAAAGTCTGGTGTTGAATGAGGAAAACAATATCACTCACATGGTGAATTACCTCTGGCGTTGCGCTGTTACTTTTGTGGCAACTAACTAGAGCTATCAGGGGCCCTATGAACTGTGACCTAGGGCCATTTCACCAAATAAAGAGTTACCTCCACCCCCGCCTTATGGCCCATGGTCAGAAAAGTCGGATGTTAGCCAAATCATTTGTAACTACTGCAGAAAATTGGGCAATTATGCCAATCAATGCCAAAAGCTTAGAGCGATACCTAAAGTCCATGCAGTGCACCCTGTGGATGATGAAAAAATGGGAAAGATAGGTCAGAGTAGGATTAAGATTTTTCTACTATCGCCTCTATTGGTTTTCCACCAGATGCGTTCGCTGGTGCTAATGCTGGTAAACCCTTTATGGTGGCTGACTGCAGGAGGCTATGGTCAGCTGATAGGACAGGGGTGGCTTTAGACGCAAGTTTGGATGAGACTTTGTTCATTAGAATAAAATAAAACTTAAATAAAATTAGATAAAATTTTGCCTACTGAAAAAGTACTTTATATGACTAAAGTGTATTGATTTTTATAGGGTACAAGGGGACACGGTGCCTCAAGGATCATCGTGGCCCCATCCATTCAGGACCTTTCCTGGTCTTCTGGATTGACCACCATTTTGAATCTTACTTGGATCTCGCCGCCCTCGTGGCTGGATCAGTGGAAACTCCGCTTCACATGACTTAGAAATGGGGATGTAAACATTTTCTGAATTTATAGTAATTAAGTAAAGCCCTGAATTCAATATACCAGCTGATAATATAGATTTGAACCCCATTTTTGAGCTTATTGGGCCATTTGGGATTTGTACCCCTCAAATGAAGGTATTGACCATTCCACTGGACAAGGCTTTCACCTGACCCAGGGAGAATCCCAACAGCCTCCTCTACCTAAATCCCTAAAAAATCACCATAGCATCCTCCTATGCGACGCATGAGTGCTTCTACAAAGATACATTTAGAAGTCTTGGGGTTAAAGAAAGTTAGTGTAGTGGTGACCACTCACTCTTAAGAAAAACGTGCCGCTGAAGCCATGGATGAGGTAGTGTTGAAACATTATGTGCAAAAGTTGGAATCATCTGAGGATCCCAATTCTTCTGAGACCCCCAAGTTGAATGATAACCAAGTAACAGTACAAATTGAGGCATTAAAGGAGTCCATCCCAAAGTTGTGTGAGGAGATACAAAATCTGTTAGGACAAGTGGACAAAGTGGATGTCTTCATAATAAACCTTCTGAAATTTTATTTTTCTGAGTGTAACTACATAGATATACTTGTAAATAAGCTTAAGGTCTAAGCTATTGTAAATGGTGGAGCCCCAATTAATATCATATCCACTTGATTGGTGCATAAATTAGGACTTACTCCAGATATAGACCACTTTAAAGTCTATAGCACCGCTGGCCCCCATACTTCGACTTTAGAGGGAGAGTATAGCATGTTACCATTAAGTTTTGATACTTTTAATAATCTCCGCCCCATGCTATTTTATTTCCTAATAAAAATTACTATTTTTAATTGGGACCTCATTTTTGAGGAAATATGGAGTCAAAGCCAAATTTTAAGGTACCACTTTAGCATACTAGGGCAAGCCCTACCACTTTTTATAACAGGAAAGATGTGGCTGCAATGACTCCAAAGCCAGGGTTTTTTAACCTTGTGTAACGATCATAAAAACCCAAATTCTGACCACCATATATTTGAACAATACTCTGGCGCACTACAAACAACTAAAGCAGCCTAAACGAGTAGAGGAGAGGTTTGGGGCATTGACAGCGCCAAACATTACCTACTATTGGTTGGTTATGCCAAGTCCTCATGGGGAGTTGGTCTAAAACTAACTTCTCAAAAACCTCTCAACAGGGGTAATAGACCAACAAGTAAGCGAGGTATGCAAACCGCAAAACAACCCATTATTTTATTCAGGAAAATAAAAACGACCTGCCGACCAGAGCTCATTTGGGAATAACCAACAATGCTCCCCAGGGAAGAGAAAATCTAGGGTAAGTATTCTGAAGTGAACTTTAGAATGGGCAGGCGCGCCTTATAAAGGCAGCGCTTATGGCCTCGCCCAAGTTATTGATTAGGCTTGCACAAGCCTAATCTACAACCTGGGTGAGGCACAACCCAGCGCCCAAAATGACCAAACCAAAAGTATTTTTAAGCGATCAAAAACATTTTAAAAGATTACTTTTCTTTCTCGTTGCAAACACTTTTGCAACCCATTCAATTCAAGACTAAATCTAGTTTGAGAATCTCATAGAGGGGATTAGTCTGCGCCCATGTCTGGGAGCAGTTGGGCAAGCAAGGCAAGAGGAGCAGGCGGAAGGCCCGCGGCCTCTAACATTTGAAAACGCCCTGGAGAATCTGGTGGAATAGAAAAAAATTTAAAAAAAAACTGGCGGTCACAATTTCCCCAGAGATACTCGCGTGGCAAGCACGATGCAACCAGTACATCAACACGCCACATTCCCAGCCACTTTTGTTGGTGGAATTCAGAGTCCGTGTGTATCTGGACATCCAAAAAACGGCCCTATGGGAAAAATTTTGTGAAGATGTACACAAAATTTTCCTGAACGCGGTGTACGTTGCACCTCACTCCATGTCGCGCAGTTGGCTGGACCTAGGTTTCAAAAGCAAAATAGCAGCAGACGAGGCTGCAGCAGTGCGCATATTGGTCGACCTCCCCGAAGGGCAACGTGTCATTGAAACTAAATGCACCAGATGGACAAAATCAAACCAAATTTTCCTCACGTTTGACTTTTTGCCTACTATGGTAAAACGTGACATTTTGGAGCAACACCTGAAAGATGGTCTCGCCATATATGGCGAAATACAATCTTTTGAAATGCAACATTTCACGCTGATGCCACACCTGTGCACTGGCAAAGCCATTGCAGTTCTGACCCCAACCGAGGAGATTGCGAAGGACCTAACCCAGATCCTGCACTCCACCTTTATTGACATCGCAGGGCACACCACCCACCCATTCCAGGTAACCGTGGACAGCGCGCCCCCCATTTGCACCCACTGTGATGCGTTCAGCCATAAGGCACATGCGTGCCCCATCAAAGAGGGCGTCACATTCCAAGAGCACCCCTCGGTGGCCATGGTCAGTGGAGAGGCGCACTACGAACCAACTGCAAGCACCAAGGAGGCTTTCCCGTGGGGAGCACAAGGCTGCTACATATTGGTAAAGCCCATCTCCCCGCAATAGCAGAAGAAGGCCAAGCAGGCCCGTAGGACCACGGTCAAGGAAGCGGCCAAGGTCACCACCACCATCCCACACTCACAATGCCAGCAGGACATGGAGACCTTCGTGGCAGAAGCAACTCAGGAATCCATCACCCAATCAGATTGGGAGGCCCATGCCAAATGGGCCACTCAATCTGAGGATCTGATGGGGGATTTGATCTCACCCAATCGCTGCACCCAAGCCCCAGTCAAAACCGACTTGGGACCTATCCCAACTGAAAAAAAAAATTTTGTCCCACTCGATGGTGCACCAAACTTATCCGCACCGCAAAAAATTTGTCCAACGTCAGGAAAACAAAAAGCGAAGGCCAAAGCCAACGCGACTCTTTCTGCAAAAATTAGCAAAAACCCCAATAGCGTTGCTGCTAATACCCGCGCTGCTGTGAAAGCCCGTGGGGACCTGGAAGAGGCTGGTGGGCCAGGGGCCCACCCCTCGCACCTAAGGTGCGATGGGGGAAACCTTCACTCTAGGGACGCTGATTATCGCCGGACTCAAGGCCTCCCCATCACAGGCTAGGAAACTGAGTTTTTTACAAAACAATTTACCCGTGGATATCCTGGCCATCCAGGAAACCCACTGTCCACGAGGTTCCGAGGAAGCTTAGAAAACAATGCTCCTACCATCCCTATCCTTTTGGTCAAAGCACTGTGGGGTGCTAATTTGGAAAAACAATTTTTTCAAATTTACATCTTCAGAGACATTCCTAAATGACTGAGTGCTCGTTGTCACCTTCTCATGGGCTAATGTTGCACACACAATCGTCAACATTTACGCCCCAAACGGTGCACAAGAGCGTCAGGAATTTTTCTCGTTGGTCAAATCCCTCCCACTACCCCCTGATTCTTTCCTAATTGGTGACATGAACTGTTGGCTAACCTCACCAATGGACCGGTGGCCACCCTCACCCCACGCCCCACAGGGTCATGTAGAACTATGCATTCTAAAAGCCACCCTTGGGTTAATGGATGCGCTGCCACGACATGCCCCACTGCTCAAAAATATGATGCGTCCCCACGTCCACAACAGCCAATTAAGGTCCATGACCCGCATCACCTTATTCTAGCACCGGCGAAATTCCAACCCCACATCTCCCACTATAAAACAATGAAAATGGAATTCTCTGACCACCGACTGGTCTCAATAACATACCACTTACCCGTCACAGTTGCAAAGGCCCCACATTGGTGCAAAATCCACCCCCCAGAGCTCGCGTCACCAGGATTTTCCATGTGGGTGGAAGAGGCAACTTTGGCAAAAGTGTTTGTTGCACCATTTTGCGCAGACCCCATTTCCATATGGGCAACTTTCAAAGAAGACACCATCTGCCACTATCACCATCTCTCATCCAGATGCTCGCGAGCCACATTGGTGGTTATATCATGCACGCTGGCAGAATTTGCCCACTTGGAGTCCAACATTCCAGCCTCAGGATATAGCCCTGCATGGGGCCAGAAGTGGGCGGAGGAAGCAGCCCACCTCAACGCACTTGAAAGGCAACACAAACATTGGGTTTGTGTCCAATACAGGGCCACACGCATCACTAAAGGCGACAAGTGCACCGCATACTTCTTCAAAAAATTTTTTGCACCATGCCAGAGCGTGGCCTGCACACAGGTGTGAAGATCGGATAATTCTATCATGGACACACTGGCCAAAGTGGCAATCGAAATGCAAAGATATTACTCCAAGTTATACCGAGCCAAACCAATTAAGCTGGCCAAAATGGCGGAATTTCTCGACAGAGCTCATATCTGCACCGGTTTCCGATACCCAGAAATAATGAATTTAATTACTCCAAACGAATTATGGACTACCATTCGCGGTGCGCCAAACCGAAAATGCCCAGGCCCAGATGGCATTCCATATGAGTTCTACAAAAATATTTTAAATATATATCCCCATTGCTGCTAGCCTCACTCAACCAAAGCCTGTTGGAAACGCGCCTCCTACCAGGAGGACATGAGGCCTTTACGGTCACACTCTTCAAGAAGGGGATAGACTAGACTTAGCCAACTGGCACCCCATTTCTCTAACAAACACAGACACCAAAATTTTAACAAAAATCATGGCTAACCGTTTAGGGACTGTAGCATCTACCACCATCTCTCCAGAACAATTTGGTTTCATCCCCAGAAGGTCGATTTGGGATAACGTGCACTCTGTGGCTAATGTGTGTCAGTCCACAGCCTCTGGGGCACTTGTATTCTTGGACCAACAAAAGGCCTATGATAGAGTAAACTGGGAATACCTTAGGCCTGCCTCCAACAATTCCGCCTACCTCCCGCTTCATTAACTGGGTGATGCTGCTCACGGAATCTGCAACAATGGCAGTGCGCGGCCCAGGTTTCCTAACGGAAGTAGTCCGTCCTCAAAGGGGCCTGCGACAAGGGGACCCCCTGAGCCCACTCTTATACAACTTCAGCCTTGACCCACTACTGCAAAATGTGTATGCCCAACTCACTGGGGTCCATGTGCCAGGCCAAACCCCAGTCAAGATGATGGCATTTGCAGATGATTGCGTGGTGGGGGTGTCTAATAACAAAGATGCACGCGCTCTTGAAGCCCTCATCCAGGAACATTCCTGGGTAAGCAATGCGGCACTGAACGCCTCCAAAACCGAAATCATCCTCCTTGGTCAGTTTCAGAACTGCTGGGCCCCAGCAAGTAGTTCCCAACCCGGCCCATCTGCTCGCCCACATCCACGCCTTACTAACTCAAAATACACCACTCCACTGGTGCTCCCCTTTGTGCCACGACCTACCATAGGACCGGTACGCCATCTGGGCGTGTGGTTGGAGGCAGGTGGATACGCGTCAGCGGTAATGGAGTGCCATATACTGGACAACGTGACGAAGCGAATCGCCTCTCTCAGAGCCCACCCTACTACCCTCACTGGCAGGGTTGTTCTTGCCAACTCTATGCTCCTATCCAAAGTCTGGTTCGGAGCCACGCCATCCCCTTCTCCCAAGCTTCTTCAAATCCCTGTATGCTTTGCTACAAGGTTGGCTTTGGTCAGGCCGCCCTCCATCAGTACGGCTAGAGGTCATGTTTGGCCCTCATCATCATGGTGGCATGGGCCTACTTGACTTCAAAGCCCATGCCGCCAAGATCCTAGGCACCTGGATTGCGGCCGTCACTGCTCCTACACTCCCATCCCAACACTGGTCCCACGCGGCCCGCTCCAACTTCTCCTGAGCCTTGGGCCTCAACAATCCATCAAACCCCCACTCCCTGACGAAATACCTCGCATCACACATATCAGCCACAGGTCCTCACGGGACCAAAACCCACTACAAACGAATCCTACTCTCCATGCGAAGCGCAGAGTGGAGAATTCGTATTAGTGGACATACAACCCGAAGAGGCCGCCCCTCTCCTCAGTTCACACAAGAGGTACAGGGGCTACCCATCCATGATGGCGTGATCCCCATTCGACCCCAAGTCCTATCCAGGGTGGACTACCTGGACATGATGGACATCCCTTATTCCACTGAGACCCAAAAGACTATCTGGAAATACGCACACCATCCTCTGTTGCAGCCTCAAGTCCGCTCCAATGTGTGGCGCTGACTGAGGCGGGTGTATCGTACAGCTGAGCGCTCTAATGCTTTACACTCATCCTGTTTCGTGTGTGGCCAGTATGGAACGCTGTTTCACCGCCTGGAGAAGTGCCTCACCTCTAAAGTAATATGGCGCGAAGTCCAACGTCTGCTAGGCCAGGATCAAACACATCCCTTCAGTCTGTCAAGAGATATGTTTGCTCTATCAATGGCCTCCTCTCTTCCACCCTCCCTCCATGCTTTGGTGGTTACAATCGCCATGTGGACTATCCACACGATTGTCTTGGATGCCATCGCTGGATCCATCCCCACCCTCCCTGAAGCTGTCCACAGATTCCGGTCTCATTTGGTGGATCACTTTTAAGCGTGGATGTTTGGATATCTCCCACCATGTCGCCAACAGCTGGTCTCCTCCTGGTTCCCAGTCTGGTTCATCAAATCAGACCCCTTCCTCCACACGTGCTTAATAGTGGCTACGCCCCCTACACACGTTCCCTCCCCCTTCCCATAAGTGGCGTTCCCGCTGGCAACAAGAGATAGCATCGCTTCTCTGGGGTGCCTCCCCTGGTACTAAGTTTTGTCTCGTCTGAGTCATATTCGGAAGTGTCTGTCCCATGGTCGGCCTTCCCCACAATAAATTTAAAATTTAAATTTAAAAACATTTTAAAAGCGATCTGACTTAGATCTGAAAATCTGAATCTGAGTTGGAATGTAATGAACAAGACAAACTTGTTTGTTACATCACCCTACGCTAAAGGAGGACCCCTCCCCAAAGAGGGGCCCTCAGTGGAAAGCCACCACGATGAGGGCTTCCTGGGGCGAGTTACCTCAAGCCCCAGGAAAATTAGACTGGATAAACTCTGAGCCCCTTGAAGAAACACAGATGGCGAGAGCAAATTGGGACTGGGCTTCTAGAATCAGCCTACCCAGAATGAGGATGCACGCCCTGCATGTGTATGTGTTGTGCCCCCTCCCAGGCTCCCGTTGGTGATGGTCTTCCCATCACAACCAGGAAGGCGCTTTCACCAAAGAAAATGTGATAGGGGTGCATGGTGCAGCGCGGCTGGATGTCCAACCCCTTCTCAGGTGGACCATCTGCAGGGTGGGGAGCCCTGATGGAACAGGTCCCCTCAGTGCCATTAAATTCCTGGTGAACGGGAGGCCACACCAGGAAATTTACTGATGGTCATTTCAAGTCCAGGGTTGGCCATCAGTCACCAGCACCCACCAGTGCTGTTTCCTTGAGAACTGGGACCAAGTGACCATTGAGGTCAGCAAAACTGTGGATTGCCAGCATGCAGCGCACAATGACTTCAGAATAATGTAACAATTTGGAAAACCCCAGTTCCAACCACTGTATATTCAAACAGTACTCTGGCACACAATAACTAACTTAAGCAGCCTAACCAAGTAGGAAGAGGTTTAGGGCACCAAAAGTGCCAAACATTCACCTACTATTGGTTGGTTATGACAAGTCCTCTAGGGGAGTTGGTCCAAAACCAACCTACTCAAAAAAATCATCGACAGGGGAGAAGACCAACAGGTAAGCAAGGTATGCAAACCCCAAACAACCTTTATTTTATTCAGGAAATAAAAATGACCCACCAACTAGAGCTTGTCTGGGGAGAAACTGACAAAGATTCCCAGGGAAGGGAAATGCTAGGGTAAGAATTCCAAAGTGAACTTCAGAATGGCAGGTGCGCCTTATAAAGGCAGAGCTTCAGGGCCTCACCTGAGTTATTGATTAGGCTTTCACAAGCCTAATCTACAACCTGGGTAAGGCACAACCCAGCGCCCAAAATGACCAAACCAAAAGTATTTTTAAAATGAATTGAAAACGTTTTAAAAAGTGATCCAAATCTAATTTGGAATGTAATGAATGTGACAAACTCATCCGTTACACCTTTTATGGAAAAGTGGTATTGTACTCATTGAATATCAGCAGCTATATGGCTGGAACCAAAAGTTACTGGCACATATTGTATAATCAAAGGACATTCCCATCCGCGCTAATTATACTTTAACCATTCCAGTGGGTCATTAAGCTATAATGGGGACTTTATTGTTTTATCCCTTCCTCGTGGTCAATATGGCAAGATCATTGCACCATTTAATTGCTCCAAGTAAGAGACCATTGTTGCGCCTGGGTTTATTCTGCCAGAACATGGCAAATGAATTGCTCTTAGCTAACCTGTACCCCTATCCTATAAAAGCTAAAGAACCCAGGTAGTCACTTTCATTCATATTTTCTAGTAGAAGAGGTCCTAAATTTCCATGAGTTTGGAGATCTATAAGAGCTTGGACTGAAAAAGGCGAATGACAAGCTTTCTGTGCGCTTATTCCTCAAGAGCGCCTCTACATATTGACAGTGGTTGAAAAGGACTAAGCGATGTCATTAAATAATAAGTATAGTAGTATTTTTGCAAAAAAACAACTAAGGTTTGTGGTGCGCGCATGTTCTGCAAAAATTGATATTGGTAACTAGTCAATTTGCCTTCGTTCTATTAGGCGTCTAAAGCAGCATATGAGGTTCTGGAAGTTTTGTATTACACTTCCAATGGGGCAGGTTGTATCTCAAAGTTACACTGGGCGGATTCTCCAAAAATGCAATGAAGTAAATAAGAAAATACAAGTTAAACTTGACCTAATTTTTATTTTCAAAGAGAGGAAATATTTATAGGCTTTTTATGGTTTTATAATCTATCAGAGTGAATTAATCTCTGCACAATTGAATCTTCAATCAGTTGATTAAAATCCAATTGATCATCAACTTTAATAGATTGCGATAGACTGCTCGCTCCTTCTGATGATGTCAGGAGAATTGAGGAAGAAAATTTTTTAGAGATATGCAAATTTGGTGAAATCCTGACACTTCCTTAGTCAAGATTCAATTGCGGTGGAGGATGACTACTTAAAAACCTATGATGAATACGATTTACCACAATACCAGTATCAGTATGAACAATCGAGTATTCTAATCCTTTTTGATTTATAACTCTATAAGGTCCAGACCAATTAGTTCCCAGTTTTTCAGTCCGTCCACCTGGCTGAGAATGATAATGCATAACATAATCTCCAATCTGATATTCAGGTAAGACTGGTTTATGTTGATTGCTTCATAGAGTCTCCCTTCAAGTGGTGGTTTCAATTGAATTCATTGCTTGAGCCTGAAGGCGGATAATCTCATTAGCCAAATTCCTCATAACTAAATAGGAATTTTCTGGGATGCTTTCTTCAAGGATAGTCTGAACACTGGAAGGGACTGAAGGATTCTGCCTATATATACACCTAAACGGGGACATCTTGATAATGTGGTGATATCTTATCCAATAAGCAAACAAGGCACTAGGTAAATAAAAATTCCACTGAGTCAGATCAGTTGAGGCCATTTTCCTTAAAATTGAGACCAAGGTTCCATTAACTCGTTCAATGGCCCCATTTGTGGATAAATTATATGGGACAACAAATCGCTGAGTAGTGTTAAATAATTTTGATAACTCCTGTATAAGCTGTGAGGTGAAATTAGTCCCGTTATCTGACATGAGGACCTTTAGACATCCATGTCAGGAAATAATATGCTGATATAGGAATAAGGCTGTAGTCTTAGCCAAAGGGGTAGCAATTGAAATGGCCTCAACCCATTTGGTCAAATGGTCAATGGCCATAATGATATACTGATGACCATGCACTCCTTGAGGAAAAGGCCCTACAACATCAATGCTGACTTCTTCGAATACCTTAGTTGGGGAAATGACTTGATGTTGATAAGTAGGGTTGGTAGTTCCATGATGTTTGCAAGTAAGACATGAGTCAAGGGTTTCCTGAATGAACTCAGTCATGTTGTTCCAATAGTATCGAGTTTTCAACCATTCTTGAGTTTTCTTTAAGCCGCTATGACCAACTTGTTCATGACCTTCCATTACAGCGTGAAACCTGACTTT
>JAKSZP010009768.1:0-56614 GCA_022478985.1 Massospora cicadina
GGGCTGGGTTGGGAACTAATTGCTGGGGCCCAGCAGTTCTGAAACCGACCAAGGAGGATAATTTCGGTTTTGGAGGCGTTCAGTGCCACGTTGCTTACCCGGGAATATTCCTGGATGAGAGCTTCAAGCGCGCATGCATCTTGATTATTAGACACCCCAACCACACAATCATCTATGAACGCCATTATTTTGACTGGGGCTTGGCCTGGCACATGGACCCCAGTGAGTTGGGCATTCACATTTCGCAGTAGTGGGTCAAGGCTGAAGTTGTATAAGAGTGGGCTGAGGGGGTCCCCTTGTCGCAGGCCCCTTTGAGGGCGGACTACTTCCGTTAGGAAGCCAGGGCCATGCACTGCCATTGTTGCAGATTCTGTGAGCAGCATCACCCAGTTGATGAAGCAAGGGGGTAGGCGGAATGATGGAGGCAGGCCCTTAGGTATTCCCAGTTTACTCTATAATAGGCCTTTTGTTGGTCCAAGAATACAAGTGCCCCAGAGGCTGTGGACTGACATACATTAGCCACAGAGTGCACGTTATCCCAAATTGACCTTCTGGGGATGAAACCGAATTGTTCTGGGGAGATGGTGGCAGATGCTACAGTCCCTAAACGGTTAGCCATAATTTTTGTTAAAATTTTGGTGTCTGTGTTTGTTAAAGAAATGGGGCGCCAGTTGGCTAAGTCAAGCTTATCCCCTTTCTTGAAGAGTGTGACAGTAAAGGCCTCATGTCCTCTTGGTAGGAGGCGCGTTTCCAACAGGCTCTGGTTAAGCGAAGCAAGCATAAGTGGGGTAATATATTTAAAATATTTTTTGTAGAACTCATATGGAATGCCATCTGGGCCTGGGCATTTTCAGTTTGGCGCACCGTGAATGGCTGTCCATAATTCATTTGGAGTAATTAAATTCATTATTTCTGGGTATCAGAAAATGGTGCGGACATGAGCTCAGTCGAGAAATTCCGCCACTTCAGCCAGCTGAATTGGTTCAGCTTGGTACAACTCAGAGTAATATTTTTACATTTTGATTGCCACTTCAGCTGGTGTATCCATAATAGAATTATCCGATCTTCACACCTGTGTGCAGGCCACGCTCTGGCATGGTGCAAAATTTTTTTAAAGAAATATGCGGTGCACTTGTCGCCTTTAGTGATGCATGCAGCCCTGTATTGAACACAAACCCGATGTTTGTGTTGCCTTTCGAGTGCATTGAGGTGGGCGGCTGCCTCTGCCCACTTCCAGCCCCATGAAGGGCTGTATCCTGTAGCTGGAATGTTGGACTCCAAGTGTGCCAGTTCTGCCAGAGCGCTCGAGATAACCACTGATGTGGCTCATGAGCATCTGGAGGAGAGATGGCAAGAGTGGCGGATTGTGTCCTCTTTGAAAGTTGCCCATATGGAAATGGGGTCCGCGCAAAATGGTGCAACAAACTTTTTTGCCAAAGTTGCCTCTTCCACCCACGTGGAAAATCCTGGTGATGTGAGCTCGGGGGGGGGCGGATTTTGCACCAATGTGGGGCCTTAGCAATTGTGACAGGTAAGAGTATGTTATCAAGACCAGTCGGTGGTCTGAGAATTCCATTTTTGTTGTTTTGAAGTGGGAGATGTGGGGTTAGAATTTCGCCAGCATTAGAATAAGGTCAATGCGGGTCATGGACCTTAATTGACTGTTGTGGATATAGGGACGCGTCATGTTTTCGAGCAGTGGAGCATATCATGGTAGCGCATCCATTAACCTAAGGGTGGCCTTTAGAACGCATAGTTCAATGTGACCCTGTGGGGCGTGGGGTGATGGAGGCCACCGGTCCGTTGGTGAGGTCAGCCAACAGTTCATGTCGCTGACTAGGAAAGAATCAGGGGGTAATGGGAGGGATTTGACCAACGAAAAAAATTCCTGACGCTTGTTTGCACCATTTGGGGCATAGATGTTGATGATTGCATGCACTACATTAGCCCACAAGAAGGTGACGACGAGCACTCAGCCATTTAGGAATGTTTCTGAGGATACAAATTTGAAAAAATTATTTTTCTGAATTAGCACCCCACAGTGCTTCGACCAAAAGGATAGGGATGGGAGGAGCATTGTTTTTCAAGTTTCCTCAGAACCTCGTGGACAGTGGGACTCCTGGATGGCCAGGATATCCATGGGTAAATTGTGTTGTAAAAAACTCAGTTTCCTAGCCCGGGATGGGGAGGCCTTGAGTCTGGCGATATTCAACATCCCTAAAGTGAAGGTTTCACCCATCGCACCTTAGGTGTGAGGGGGTGGGCCCCCGGGCCCACCAGCCTCTTCTAGGTCCCCACGGGCTTTCACAGCAGTGCAGGTGCTAGCAGCAACGCTATTGGAGTTTTTGTTGATTTTTGCGGAAAGAGTCACATTGGCTTTGGCCTTCGCTTTTTGTTTTCCTGATGTCAGACAAATTTTTTGTGGTGCAAATGAGTTCGGTGCACCGTTGAGCAGGTCAAAAAAAAATTTCAGTAGGGATAGGTCCCAAGTCAGTTTTGATCAGAGCTTGTGTGCAACGATTGGGTGAGATCGAGTCTCCCATCAGATCCTCAGATTGAGTGGCCCACTCAGCATGGGCTTCCCAATCTGATTGGTTGATGGATTCCTGAGTTGCTTCTGCTGCGAAGGTTTCCATGTCCTCCTGGCGTTGTAAGTGTGGGATAGCGGTGGTGGCCTTGGCCGTTTCCTTGGCCACAGCCCTATGGGCCTGCTTAGCCTTCTTCCATTCTTGCGGGGAGATAGGCTTTACCAATAGGTAGCAGCCTTGTGCTCCCCACGGGAAAGCCTCCTTGGTGCTTGCGGTTGGTTCATAGTGCGCCTCTCCATTGGCCATGGCTGCCGAGGGGTGCTCTTGGAATGTGACGCCCTCCTTGATGGGGCATGCGTGCGCCTTGTGGCTGAACGTGTCACAGTGGGTACAAATTGGGGGCGCGCTGTCCACAGTCACCTGGAATGGGTGGGTGGTATGCCCTGCGATATTAATAAAAGTGGAGTGTGGGATCTGGGTTAGGTCCTTCGCGATCTCCTCAGTTGGGGTCAGAACTGTGATGGCTTTGCCAGTGCACAGGTGTGGCATCAGCGTGAAGCGTTGCATTTCAAAAGATTGTATTTCACCATATATGACGAGACCATCTTTCAGGTGTTGTTCCAAAATGTCACGCTTTACCGTAGTAGGCAAAAAGTCAAACGTGAGGAAAATTTGGTTTGATTTTGTCCATCTGGTGCATTTGGTTTTGACAACCTGTTGCCCCTCAGGGAGGTCGACCACTACGCGCACTGCTGCAGCCTCGTCTGCTGCTTTTTTGCTCTTGAAACCTAGGTCCAGCCAACCGCGTGACATGGAGTGAGGTGCAACGTACACCGCAGTTAGAAATATTTTGTGTACATCTTCACAAAATTTTTCCCATAAGGCCATTTTTTGGATGTCCAGATACACGCGGACTCCGAATTCCAATGATGAAAGTGGTTGGGAGTGTGGCGTATTGATGTACCGGTTGCATTGTGCTTGCCATGCGAGTATCACCATGGAAATCGTGACTGCCAGTTTTTTAAGATTTTTGTCTATTCCGCTGGATTCTCTGGGGCGTTTTCGAACGTTGGAGGCCGCGGGCCTCCACCTGCTCCTCTTACCTTGCTTGCCCAACTGCTCCCTGACATGGGCGCAGACTAATCTCCTCTGTGAGATTATCAAACTAGATTCAGTCTTGAATTGAATAGGTTGCAATAGTGATTGCAACGAGAAAGAAAAGTAGTATTGATAAGATTTCTATAAGTTCAAAACACTTTATAAATTGGTGTATTAATTGGCGTCATGCCTGATTAATAAATCTCAATAGTTGAAATTAAAACATTATAAACTGGTTAAAATTCCAACACAAGGAGTTTTTACCCAATAATGAGAGTTAACCTGGACTTTAACACATCAAGTGTACCATTAAAAAGAGACAGTTGTAGTTGCTAGTACATGAGATCGGACTAAAAGGAATTAAGCCTTAGGAGGTTAAATGAAATCCATAGTAGCTATAAAACTGCATCAGACTATGTGCAACATCCAAGTAATCCTCAGGATGGTGTGATTATATCAGCAGTTTATCCCCTAATTGTGGCTCTGGATGCGCTGCTAACCTACTGTTAACCAAGGAGACCAAGTTTGAATGAGGCCTGGAGCAAGAGCTGGCCCAAAAAGAGCTGAAAGCTAGATTGGTAGAGACACCAAATCTAACCTACCTGGACTTCAGAAAGACGTTTTACTTGTATAACAATGATAGTGACATTTTCCTAGTTGAAATGCTCACCCAATTAGATAAAGAAGTATATACAACTCTATCAAGTAATTAAGTTCTTTACAATAGCTGAAAAGAAAGACATTGTGAAAGATCAAGAGTTTCTGGTGGAGATAAGAGCGTTGAATCACTTTTGCCTTACTTATAATCAGTACACTTCAAAGTCATTATGTATCACGCATTGATCCGCTGACTACACAACAAGAAGGATAAAGACGGACGCCTTTCCAAATGGGCAGTACAAAACTAAGGGTATAATTTTTAGGATATAGAATGAGCAGTCAAAAAGCATCTCAACATCAAAGGAATTACTTGATTGCCTGTATCCCACCTCTAAGCACATGAGAGCGATTGCCTTTATGACCAGATTAATTATTAAAGAAGTAGTGGCAAGATGTGACTGAATAAATAGTAATGTCCTTAAAAGATGGTTTAAAGATAGCTGGCATATTGATGAAAACATTTAGAGGAAGATCAAGGAAAAGTGAACCCTATATCTTTCCTAGTGAGTAGTGGAACTTATACTTGAAGCTCACAAGCATGTTATACATAGAAATTTAAGAATAAATTGGCATACTTAAGAGACTGGGTCTATTGGAATAAGTATCAGACGTAGTACAAAAAGCATTGAACTCTGTGTATCCTGCGCAAGCTTCAGACCCTTAAGTGCTCAAGTTCCAACCTATTCCATCTAAAGTTCCTTTCCACAAACTATCCATTGATTTAGTAGGACTAATAGTCTAAAAGTCAAAGTAAAATGTTTATTAATGTGGAAATTGATTAGTCTACCAAATTAGCGAGGCATCAGAGATCAAGAAATACACTGCAGGATCAAATGCCAGATTCTTATGTAACCAAGTGATAGCGAGTTATAGATGTCCTCGGGCTCTGCTATCAGACCATAACAAGAACTTTATATCTGATGCCATGTTAAACTTATGATTCTAGTTGGAGTGAGAAAAAAAATTTACAACTCCATACACTCCATCTTCCAACAGAAGTGTATAAAGCATTAACAAACCTTTGGAGTAGTCTTGAAGAAGATGACCTTGAAATACATGTATGTAAGTTCAACTGTTCCTGCTTTCCACTTGGCATCAATTTTGAGCGATTTTAAAACAAGCCAATTTTCCACCACCGCCTCAACACACCAATTTCAAAATTTATGTCCTTGGACCACCATATTCTGACCCATTATGGCGCAGCGGTGCTCCACCCACTAGCGTTTACCACCCAGCAGGCAAACATAGTGGACTGTTTTGTCCAGTCCCCCATATACATCTAGATGCTATGTCCCTCCAAGGGACCTAGCACTGCACCTAGAACAAATCCACCCAACCCACTCCCACTCCCTAGCCCTACCCCAGTCCAATATTTGCTTTTGCCTCCATGTTGAGTATGGACTACTCTTACCATACACTGACAAAGTGATAATTGAGCTGGCAAAGGCCACCTTTGCGACAGCAAGGTTTATTGACTCCCGCCCTTACAAGAGCTATTTTGATAATAGATTCCCCACCAAATAGGATGCAGCCGCTGCAGCAGCTACGCCATTAATATACAAAAACAGCCCCGTTACCACCATTTGAACACGCCTTCAAGATGATACCACACTTTTGGTAACCCTTGCAAACCTACATTCACACCTTCCCACTCAAACATTTTATGAGGAGTTGATGTTGGGGCCGTCCACTTATGGCGAAAACCCTATCCTCCAATTTCATTGTCCCAAGTGGTGCTAAACGCCTTGCAGCACCTCAGGCAATGGCCACCATTACCCTCCACCAGCTGAACATGGCCCAGCACATCCCACCAAATGCTTATATCCCATCTGCACCTGACCATTTCTTTTGGTCCCACACCAACAACGGTCACACAATTTGCCCCTTGATATAATTTGGACCATATGTAAAAGAATGTCAATACAATTCACACACTGTGAACACGGCCTCTCCACCCATGAGGCCACACCAACAGCATCCAAGTGGGGATTTTGTATGCCCCCACCCATACAGGCCATGCACTCAAATCAGAAGCAAAATCTAGACATCAAACCTATGCTGGCCAATGCACACCCATGCCAACCAATTGGGTGCATGCTAGGACCAATGTTTAAAGAAGAAAATTCTACCACCCCAAAACCTATCAAACCAAGGTCACCTACTACCATATCTTCCTGAATCATCTAAAATCCCTGGAACTTGTTGGAGGAAGTGATCAAATCTGGTGAAATTGTCCCACCACCGAGTTATTCAATTGATTTAGTACCTTATCTGAATCCAGACTTTGATACCCCAGCCCCAACCAACTAATATGTCCCCAAACCTAAAGCCACCTTTTTCTAAAGTGACCACCAGCTGTAGAGGTTGCGATGGCCTCACCCAATAATCCCCGTTTTTGCAAACTGTGTTCAAAATCTGTTAAGGAATCTAAAAAGGGTTGCATCACCCTTATTCCCCTCCAATTTTCCTCCTGCCGAAAAAGAGAAACTTCAACGCCTCTACAAAACTGCCACCACCACTGTCAAGCATGTCGCTGAACTGGAAGATTTTTCCCCATCCACACGCACCACAGGAGCCAATACTGTTAAATTAGAACAACTTTGCAAAACCCACATCCAGTCTGAACACCATTTTGCAAAGCTCATAGAGGCTTTGACCCAGGCCTAAATTGTCAATCTCAACAATTATCTACTCCAACTTGACCCTCATCCTGATAATGCCCCAACCTCTTGCTCTCAGCATTGATCCACCTCTACAATGCTGATCCTGATGATGACCGCCCAATCCTCCCTACACTCTGCCATGATGGGATAAGCAGCTCTCCGCTATGCCACCTGGTAGGTAATTTTCTCATTTCTTTTTGTGTCTCGCTACCCAAAAGGGCGGTTGACTCAATTTTTATTTTTTGGTTGGTTTAGTTTTAGAGTTTCAGTTCAGTATTGTCCGTCCCCTGATCAGCTTGCCTCAGTTATATAAAATTAGCAAAATTGATCCCATCCGCTCTGCTAGCATACCAAATCAGCCATCATTTGATGATTGAAATGTCTTTGCTGAAGGCCCTGTATGAGCGAGAAGCAGCGCTACTTACTTTGTTGGCACCAGTTCTTTCCAATGATTACAAGAACCTACCACCTGTGAGTTAAAGCCAAGTGTTGGTCAATATGTTGATTAATATTAATCTGGAAGCATCCAAGGACATTGAAGCCATTATCCTCAAGATTCATTATGAGAGTCAAAGACAAACTAAGTTACCAAAGTTTAATTTAGTATATAAGGTGCTATTTTACTAATAATGGGGAAGCATCCAGAGAAGTTGATAGTCATCTGTACTAGCCCTGCTGCTATCATGGCCAATAGAGGAGCTTGGTATTCTATATTATAGATTAAAATAATAGGTATTTAACAGAAACAAACCCAGCACCATAGTTTTTCCCAAGTCAAATCTTAGGAGGGAAAGTGCTATGAAAATTACCAAGAGTATACTGGATAATAATTCAAGCTATCTGGAAGGTACTTACCAGCACAGTATGCAACCAATCTAAATTTTACGCATTCAAGATTATCATGAGGAAAACAAAGATGAAACCCTTTTATAGATACCAATGGTTTAAGAGATTTACTAACCAGTCAGGATAGCATCAAAAATATATTTTGATGCCTGGTGGATGAAGTTTTTAATAAATGAAGATGATAACAACGCTACCAAAGTCTATGAACGTTAACCCCTTTTAAGCATTGAGTGGCAAAATAACATATGACAATTAATGGCATAGTAATTTCAGCAAAATTACCAAAAGCAAAGTAATGGCATAAACATTTGAAACAAGCCAATAATAGTATGAAAATTTTCTGCTAACTGATTTTAACCCAAAAAGAAATCAATTTTATATTTAAGTTCAGAGAGAACCCTGAAATGAGGCACAAAATCAGCGCTGATGCACAGTTTTCAACCTGATCAGCATCTTTAATTTAAAGAAATAAAGACAATAACCAGAAGTGGTACTGAAGTCCCAGACCCAGAAGTTGTGTAGTAAGTAAAGGGCCTCTAAACTTCCTGTTTCAGAGATGTCACTGCAAGACAGAGTTCACAGATAATATCAAAGAATCAAATTGATGCTGTCACTAAAGCGGAGAACATGAAGAGACTGACCAGGGGCTCTTAGAACCCCTACAATATTGCCATATCTCATTACCATTTTACTATCAAATTACATCTAATTTAGAACTATAAAGTTTTATCTTAAGTTTAAAAATACTTATTTTTCTTTAATAAAAATATTTTTAAAAACTTTTATGTCTACCTTTGTTTTAACTTATATATGGGTTAAGATAAGAGATTAAAAGTAAACAGTCTAGGATCTATGAAATTTGCCAATTATAAAGAAGGATACCTTGGTCGCACAAGACGCCAAGCAAGTGAGTAGTCAAGATTCTTGTTGAGTCTAATGCCAGAAACCACTTACTGAATTTATGTCAAAGAGTGTCAATAAGAACACGCCATCATAGTCATGAGAAAATACAACCAGAAATTAATGCTACATTTGGCAGCATCAAAAAAGATTTACTCAACGAAGATTACCATGACCCTTCAGAAGGTTGCTTATTGAATAATCTGTGTGTAACAAAACCATTCTCAACAACTCAGCCACCCAAAGTAAACAAACAAAAGACAACAAAGCTGATATGAGGTATCCATCTAAGTGGAAGAATTTTGGCCACAGATGTTGTAACGATGCAAATTTTTTTCTAAAATTGGAAAACAACTACACAATCAGAACGGCGATGTTTTTAGAACAGGTATATATGGAAAGCAAAAATGGCTAGTACCTCACTTATTAGGGTACTGTCTTAAATAAGGGTAATGGCTTTAAGGATCATTGTGTTGTTAGGTGCTGCATGTTTCCAAAGGGTTGCAAGTTTCTGGATTCATGCTACAGAAAAAAAACATAATGTGGACTTGTAACAAGAATTAAATGAAAGAGGTTGTCAGGAAGTTGATATGACTGGACAATACGCTACCCATATTGGTGGATCGAAAGGAAATCAAGATGGGTCTCAAGATTTATGAAAAGGGGATACACGAAATATAATTGAGCAAAATGAGAACATTTGGCGAATTGAGAGGAATCACACCAAGATTTGATACAAATGAGAGCAACTCAAAAAGGAAGAAGAATAGAAGATACCAAGCTGAGGATGCATCCAGCTGAGGAATCGAGGTATAAAGAGCCTGATGGAAGATTAGAAGGGGATAGTCTTTTACAAGGAAAAGAGAAGTGTAGAACAGTCTGCGAGATATTTAAAATAAAGATAGAAATAAGGGGCGATAGCTCCATATATATATTTTATCAAGTTTTATTATAAGAATCAGCGATCCTCATATCATTCAATTAGGTTGCTCAGTGGCTATACCCTGTGAAAAATTAACTCGGTGACAGCAGACCCAGATGACAAGAAATTAACAGTGGTGCTCACTACATGGGCCACTTAGCAACTAAAGCGGGGAAAACAAAATGATAAATCCCACTTCATACTGACCTAACCTGATTGGGTTATGAGCACGGTATACTGAAGAGCCTAGGAGACACCTAATTCGGAACCAACATTATTTACTGTTACCAAACCAGGGGATGATGAAATTATGATTACTGTGCAATTCAAGAATTGCCCAGAGCTGATGACTAACTAACATGGACGCTCCACAAATGTGACTCCACAACAACTAAGAATTATTATGGAATGGTTGTTTCATGGGTCTTGCCTATATGAGGACGAAAGTGGGGAAATTGCCATGAGTCTGTTTTATAACCAACGCGATCAAGAGAATCAATAAGCTGTACATGTCTTAATTGGACGCCACTACTATGGGGTTAACTTGCCGCCTTGGTACTCACAGAATTGAGGAATACTTAGTTGCTTATGTGCAACCTTTGATTCACCAGCTACTATGTGTCCTGGCTCGCCATAACATCAAAATTGGAGATGTATTGCAGTTCGCCCAAGCATAACAGCATGATACTCGCCTCCTGCTTTACCACCTCAATCGTTTGTTCTCAGAAATATAAGGGGCACTGGCACAGATGGATCATCATGTCAGGGATGTTTGCCATCTATTGGACCTTCTAGTACCACAGTTAAATTCAGAATTACCTCGAGTAATAAGAGAACTACTGGAACAGCATGGACTATCAGTGGAATGGATTCAGGATGTGACAACCTTAGGGAATAATATCGAGCACTGTATGATGGAGCTAGCAAATGGGTGGAAGCTCTTGAAGACATTATTGCTCAGCTCAAGGAAAAATGACCCTGATGGAACAACAAGTGGTGGCCCAAGTTAGTTCTCTATTGACAGAATTAGATCAACTCCATATCAAACTGGGATACCCAGCAAACATCTGATAACACGCTTATTCTTCAGTCTACGTCTACCAAGTATCTTCAACTCATTTGTCAAGTTACATGACTAGAAGTCATTAGTCAGGTGGAACGCCAATGAGCCTCCCCTCTTCCTATTTGTGAGACAAGTGAGTATGTGGACATGCAAGACTGCATTGATACCCTTTGATGGGCCAATGAGGAATTGGTGCGGGAACAATCCTCCCTTGTTAACCAAATAAACAACGTCAACCAGCAAGTGGAAAACATAAGACAACAACAAACCCGCCTGAAGAATATACTTGAGGATGTTCTTTTGCGATTACAAACTATGGAACAAACACTGAATGAGGAAAAGGAATTCTGCTGGGAATTGCAACAGCAATATGACACGCTGCAACAAGAATGGCAGGATGGACAGTGTAGATGTGCTTCGGTTAAGATGGAACAGCTGATTAGCAAACAGTTTATGGGGTGTGCTGGAGCCGGGGGAAATGGGGCAGTTAGTGGCGACTTGGGGGAAGAATGTTATGGATCAGCAAATGAGTATCCATTGGGTGGTACAATGGACCCCCACGTGATGATACTTCTTCTGATTCCACTTCAACGAGTTCAAGCTCATCTGGCTGGCGGCATGATCACACACCAAATAATGGTTCCCATAGTCGCTCTGAAACCAATTCGCCTGCCCCTTACAGCAGAACCTAAAAGCGAAGTGAATTTTTTTGGATCAAAAAGGTACCCTCTTTCAGTCATAATGGAAACCTACACAGTTATTTTAAACGTTTCAAATTCACTGTGAAAGGGGCTACTGATCAACAAAAAGTGAAGTTTTTACTGTCTGCTTTAGATGTGGAAAGCGCTGACCAAGTGACCTGCTATCTTCCAAATAGCTCAGTGTCTTATGCACAAGTAAAAGCGATTGTTATCCAGTTGTTTGGAGGCGCTAACAAGATGTCTCAATGGAAAGCCGAATTTATGACTATACAGTTTAACCAAAATGAGACCTTGTTAGAATTTGCCGAGTGGTTTTTGGAAGAAGCTCAAGTTCTACTTGGGGCTAATATTTTAACCAATGAGGATATAGGTATAGCAATGATGGCGGCGGTCAAACCATGTTGGGAACTATATAATACTATGTCCCATGTGTTGGATGGGGATACCGGCCTCATTCAAATTGTAAACACCTTACGTTGACTCTCTGACACAAATGACGCCCCAAGGTAGCCCAAAAACCCTCCTTTGCCCCCGCTCCATCCTTTTCTGAATATCAGGCACAGTGACTAGGTTATCAGCCGCTGGAACGTAATTGTCCCTCATATGAATCAGTAAACCCTTTCCATCTCATGTACGCTTCACCAGTTTGACCGCAACCGTGGAACCTTACTGGCAATTCTTGAACTGGTCCTTCCAGCCTGAATTATATACATGTACCTTTTATGAACACTTTTTTCAGTGCAGACAAAGAGGGCATTATGCAGCCAATTGCCCTAGCAAACCACAAGTGTATGCAATGCCAACTATGATAACTGAGCAGGGAAAAGCTCTAGTGGAGTAGAGACGGGACGCTCTACCCCCGCTAAGCTCAATTCACTTGTCCCTAATATCTGCCAAACAACTTTATGAGTAGAAATTAACCCTCAATCGGATGATTTTTTATACCAGCAGCTTTCATTGGATACCCCTTCTTCCACTTCTGAGAGTAAGAGTTCACCCAATTGGGCTGAGTCCCGCCAAGATGTGCAGAAACTATATGCGTGGCAGATACTGGAACAGACTGGCACCAGCAACGTGGATTCTTAACTAAACGTCTCTCCTTTAGTAGGGGTTAACATAGCTATTCTGGTGGAAAAATTGCTAGTGAGTATCCTCAGGTCGGCAAGGGTATTTTTTCCTTTTTAAGTAGCACAAAGCCCTTGAATGTACAAGTAATAAACACTGATGATTCTTCTTACTCATAATGTACTTATTGTGACATATTCATTCAAAACACAAAAATTCGTGCGATCATAGACATGGGAGTGCCTGTGAACATAGTCTCCACCCTGTTAGTGGCTAAACTTATGTTGAAACTGGATGTGGCCCATTGAGTAGTATACGGGACTTCAAGAACGCATATCACTGTGTCAGAAGGAGCATATAGCGTGTTGCCTCTACGATTTGGGTCAGTCCAGGTGTCTGCTCCAGTGGTGGTTTTGCCAAATAACCACTACAATATGCTAATTGGTGTGGCTTTCATGAGGAAATTTGGCGTTGTGATAGATATGGTGGAAGAAACCCTTACTATGTTCAGCCAACAGATTCCAGTATATTTTTCCTCTGGTGGAATCCCAACTGATCCTAACCCTCTCTGGTCAGGTCAATCTAGCATACAGTGACAGAGTGATCCCTGTTCGCTACCAGCATCTGAGTCAGCGGACCAAGATCCTCCCCAATAAGATATATGGATATAAAGGAATCCTGCTTTGAGCAACGCGCCCTTTAAGCTTACCATCTGGACACCAGGGCATAATAGGGACTGGGCTTGAAATCAAAGTCCCTAAGGGCTGTATGGAGAAATCATAGCGCCTCATTAGCACTCGTGGCTTGAACCACATGTGGCTCCGGGGTATTGTTTAATGGGAATGGGGAGGTGAAGGTGCTGCTTACAAACCTACAGAAGGAGACAATAACGATTAGGCGGCACCAAGTGGTGGCTTACCTACACTTCATCACTATTGGTGAAGTTCGACATATTCATGACTTTGGCTCCTGGGAAGATCTCAGACTACCAGCTCGCTCTTTGTTTGGTGTACTGACTGTAGTTCCGCAGGAAGTGCTCACGGGATACTCAGATGATCAGCAAGATAAGGCTATGGCATTATTTGAAAAGTATTGGGATATTTTTGCAAATGACAATCATGACTTGGGGTGCGCTCAAGGGGTGGTACATCAGATTGATATGGGGGATCACCCTCCCATTTGTTTGCATCCTATTAGATGATCTAGAGCAGCGGAAGAGTTTGTCCCTGATGAAGTGGATAAGTTTTATCAAACAAGGGTTGCTAGAGCCGTCAAACAGTCTGTGGGCGTTGCCTGTGCTCATTATAAAGAAGAAGGATGGCTCGAATCAGAATGTTATTGACTATTGTAAACTCAATAATGTCACAAAGAAGGATTCTTACCCTTTTCCACGGATTGATGATGCATTAGACCAATTGGGTGGGGCGAACTATTTTTCTGCTATGCATTTGATATTTGGGTACTAGCAGATCGAATTGCCACCAACAGAATGGGAGAAATGTGTGATCATCACCTTGAGAGGATTGTTCCAGCCAACGCGCATGCTGCAAGGATTGTGTAACACTCCAGCTACATTCCAGCATGCCATGGATATGATTTTAGTTGATTTAAAGCTGTCCTGCATCTTAGTTTACCTTAAAAACATCAATGTATTTTTTCAGACGTTCACAGATCATCTGGCTCACTTTGAGCAAGTCTTTCAGCGCCTCACTTCCGCTAATATCAAAATTAAGCCTCAAAAGTGCCATTTCTTTTGAGCAATTGGAATACCTTGGTTTTGTTGCGGATTCAAATGGGCTTAAACCGCAGCCAGCTAAAGTGGAAGTGATAGGCAAGATGACTCAGCCAGGAAATAAGCGAGACATTCAGGTGTTTCTGGGAATGGTTGGGTAATATTGACGAATTATTCCCAATTTCAGTTGTATTGGGCACCGCTTTTTGAGCTATTAAAAAACGCTTCTTTCAATTGTACAAAATGATGCCAGAACGCTTTTGATGTATTGCGTACCGCGTTAGCAAGCATGACCATTTTGCAATACCCCAACTTTGATAATCCATTCATAGTACAAACAGATTCATCCTTAGCTGCTATTGGGGCAGTATTATCCCTGAAGGATGATGACGGTGTGGAACATACTGTCGCCTTCTGTAGTTGGAGCTTGAACTGTTATGAACAAAACTACACTATAACTGAGTGGGAGTGTTTATCTGTAATCTACACTTACAAACAATTTTAGGTATATTTGCATGGGATAAGAATTCAAGTAGTGATGGATCATTCTTCCTTGCGCTGGCTACAGAATCTTCCTGAACCAGAAGGACGGCTTGCACGTTGGGCCCTGAAGCTGCAAGCATACAATTTCGAGATTTTACATAGACCTGGGGCAAAACATCAAAACGCGGATTGTCTGTCTTAATTGCCCACAGTCGCTATCACAGCGGATCTAGCTGATATAGTGTATAAAAAGATGATGGTGAACAAATATCAGGATGAGCCGCGGCAAGTGATCAAGGTGTTAGATGGACTCAGTGAGGGTACCTTCATACTAGGGCAGAATTATACAAGTGGATTGGAGACTTGATGCTGATTTTTCCTAAGCTTTTGAGTAGACCCTCGATAATTATGGATGCTCATCAGGATGTAGGCCATGGAGGTTTGCGGAAGACGCTGGAGTTTTTGTGACCCCAATAATTTTGGGAAAGCATGCATTATGACATACTGGAAACTATTAGCTGTTGTAATCAGTGTCAAGTTGAGAAAGCTTTCCATAAGAAAACCACCTATCAATTAGTGAAGCCCCAGTTTGCATGGCACACTTTTCAGTTGATGTAGTGGGACCTCTGCCAATTAGTTCCAATTGATCCAAGTATATAATTGTCGCCATCAATCATTTGACCCAATGGGTGGAGGCCAGGGCTATTAGCGACTTGGGCGCTGTCACCACTGCCAAGTTTATTATGAATTGTGTTATACAGCGGCATGGCTGCCCGCAGTTCATCCTGATGGAAAACGGAACCAACTTTACTTTGCATATCCTGCCAAAGTTAAACGAGTTGATGGCGATTCGCGGGGTTTTGACCACCCCCTATCATCCAGAATCAAATGGGATGGTGGAGCGAGTCAACGGAACCCTAGTAAACATACTCCACAAATTGATAATGGACTGGCCATTGGAATAAAGTGCTCTTCTACTACTACTGTGAACGCTTATAATATCAGCTATCATTCTGCCACTGGTAAGAGTCCCTTTCAACTGCTGTATGGTCAACATCCAGCTCTGCCCGCCTTGCTATATTCATGTCTAGAGGACACTGGTGGTGTGATTCCTCAGCGATATCTGAGGATACTCATGGATACATTAATTAAATTGAAAACTGAAGCCTACTCCACCAGTTTGGCTAAGAAAATTCATAACCAGGCAGCTGATCAGAAGCACCGGAGCAGACTTCCATTGTTTGCTGAAGGGGATTATGTTTTATTCCACGACCAGCATGGATTTGGATGAAAAAATAAGCTCTCTGAAATTTATGTCAGCCTATCTGAGATTTTTGAGAAGACTGGCATGGATGTCTACACAATTAAGGAACCTGCTGGGGGTCAGATTATCAACTGAGTCCATGCAAAGTTCCTTTGAGCATACAAATAGTAAGAGACCATCATCCAGTCAAAGGAGGGGTAATGTCAGGAAGTTGATATGACTAGACAATATGCTACCCATATAGGTGAATCAGAAAAATTGAGATGAATCTCGAGATATACAAAAAGGGGATACACAAATTATAATTGAGCAAGATGAGAACATTCAGAAAATTGAGAGGAATCATGCCAAGATTCAATACAAACAAGAGCAACTTGGAAAAAATAGAAGAATAGAAGATATTAAGCTGAGGATGCATCTGGCTGGGGAATCAAGGTATAAAGAGCCTGATGGAAGTACAAAAGGGGATAGTCTTTTATGAGTAAAAGAGGAGTGCAGAATGGTCTGCGAGATATTTAAAATAAAGATAGAAATAAGGGGCAGTAGCTCCTTATAAATATTTTATCAATGTTTATTATAAGAATTGGCGATCCTCATATCATTTGATTGGGTTGCTCAGTGGCTATACCCTGTGCAAAATCCAACTTGGTGACAGTGGACCCAGATGTTAAGAAATTAACAGAAGTGATGTGAACGCCATGATTGTCTGCTCCCTAAGCAAGCTACAAAACATAAAAATTTAAATTTGAGGTGTTCTTAACCCAAAATAGCTTAAGCATTCATTAGCAAAAGGAAAAAATAACTTAAAAAAGTAAAATTTTTGGAGAAAAATTGAAAAGCAGATATCTGGAATTGGTGGACAGAAAACCAATGTATTGGCACAAACTAAGAATTCTATATTAAAAGACAAAAGGGATTTAGGATTTTTATAATGGGTAAAATTCAGGAAAAAAAGGATGGCGGCATGGGAGAACTTACTAATAGTAATATTTAATATTTTAACATCTTAGTTGAGAGATGTATCTACATAAGAGCCTAATCTTTCAACATATAAGCTGATAGACTGTGTGAGAATGGTATAGTTAAGGGAAGACATAGGGTAGAAGGCACTTGAAAACCTTACACTAATGACATGTATAAAAATTTTTGGGTGGCACCATTAATTTAAAAAACCCTATAATAATATATCTAGGTATCTTCTTGCAGTTTCTGACTCCCCAAGAAGTCTACATAAAGTTATTTTCAAGTATAAGGAAACTTTGAGTCAAATAAGTGGACCAATGATAACCACTATTGATTGATTAAGTATCACTTATACAGTGAAAAATAGATAGGCGGAGAATCTTATTGATGAAAAATGTACTATTAAAAAATAAAATTACTAAGACCTTATAAATCAGCCCAATTAGAAACTTTTGTATCTTAAAGAGATACAAAAAAGTATTTATAAGAAATATCTTTTCAAAATAGAAATTCATAGCCTTTATAAGCTGTGATATTTTTAAACCACTAACGCTTCAAATGGGATAGTAGAAATATGGAAGTAGAATAAATGAATAGTATATCAGTACTTTATCACTGTATTGACAGATTAGAAAAAATATGTCAAAAGACCAAAAGCGTTTCTGGATCAATTCAATATGGCATCTCATTTGTTAATAGGGAAACTATTTTTAAAAAATTCTTAGTCTTCAACGCATAATAGAGGTCTAGGCTTTACATACAACTGTATATTTATAGATGGAAACTTAATAATGGTATCAAGGCGTTTTTATCAGTGCATGAGTTTACATAATAAATTAGTAATAGTGATGGTTTATTTTATGTGTATTGCTTTATACTCTGCTCCTAAAGATTCTTTGCAGAGGTCAGATATCTAAGTATATGATATAATCCCAGAATAGACTCTCAACAATTTTACTAATTTCAGGACGTGACAATCAAAGTTAAGGCTTGTGAAACTCTCCTAGGGGAGCTGGTACGAAAATTATTATCATATTCTCTACCAGGGTACAAATTAGTGGCTCGTTGGTACTTATTACCATAATTGTTTGGCAAAAATTATACTTCACGTTATTCCTAATACTTCACACTCATCTTACAACTAAAGGGATAAAGGTGATTTTCTTCAAAAAACATGTAGAATTTTATTCTGAGAATAGAGACTAAAAAGCTTATTTAAAAGCTAGACCTGATGATATGCGTTTAATATGAAGTACTGGATCAAAATTATATACCAAAATGAGAAGTTCCTATCTAATTTAAATGTGGTTCATATATTATTCAAATTATCTTTAAAACTTAAAAAAAGTTGATTTTCTTAAGCAATAAGAGGGAATAAATGTTGTCTTTAGACAGTTAAAATTGCATCTTTGTGATTTATCATCATTTCATGTTATCTGCTTCCAGATCACCCTTACAATACTTGTACAATTTTAAATGGGCTATTATCATGCATCATGAATTGGTACTTTAGAGGTGCTAGGATTTGTAACAGATGGATGGCCTTGTTCAAACTAATTCTTTTGCAATATGCAATGCCTAATCAAGATATAATTCTTCTAAAATTGTAACTAATCAATTTCAAAGCTTGCAAGTTTTTCACATTTAATGCAAAACTTCTGCTTGCCTTTGCATGTCTGGCCTATTAAAAAAAAGATAAATATTACATAGGTTTATAGAAGTGATTTTCTAAAAGTTTATAATGCTGTTATATTTTTGAAGTTAATAGCATGTTGATATTTTCGTGATGGAGTCAAATTCCATATTCACAGGTAGTTTGGCACAGAAAACAGGTAAAATATAAATAGTAACCTAGAAAAAATGTAGTAAAACCCTAATATGTTGCAAAGATGGTTCATAATGATAGTTGTATGCTCACCACATAAAATTTTTTCTGACAGTGGCTTTAGGGCTTAAAATGTGTGATCTTTCTCATTTTTCTAGGTGGCATCCTAGTTAAAAGAACATTAGCTCTTTCAAAGTGACACTCCCTTCATCATATGCTAATCAGTATAATGATTCCCATTGGCACCAACTATTTAGTAGCTTTTGCACTTAGGATATTGGTTTGTTTACATAAATAACAAATAGAAAGGGAAACTAGACCTAGAGGTCAGATTATATCCAACTACTATAATTGAACAAACACAAATGAGACACTAAGATTACTCAAGACCTATTATAATAAAGACTTATAGCAATCGTTTTACAATGTCACCTGAAGGTAAAATATTATAAGATTGAGATTTAAGTTACAGGGATTCAGAACCAAGAGAATTAAAGTAATCAATGATTTATGGTTTTTGTATTGGTGGGGCAGTGGGGACTAATTGTAATTGTTACTTAAATTTAATTTAAATGGTCCAAAATTTAACATACAATGCATTTTTATTGTTTTTTGGCCTGATAAAGTTAAGATTCTATTGATACACATGTTGATTTTGGTGTAATGGCCATATCAAATGAAATTTTTATCTGGGTAAAAGGTTTTTAATAATAAAGTAATTAACTAACTTTTTTAAATAAATTGTCAAATTAAAAAGGCAACAACTTATTCATTTGACTAAATATTAGGGAACAAAAAATTGGTGTAAGTTAAAAGATTTTAAAGAAGAATTGGTCATAAGGCTAGAGCAATTTTGGTACTTATTCAAGAATGTAGCATGTACCATGTTAATAAGGTTGCCTCTAGTGAGATCTTTGAGTGTTTAGGATTCAGTAGATTTTTTACCAATGATCCTAAATGATCTTTTAATGATGCTCTAAATTTGCTAGTTATCCAAAGTCATCTATAAAAATATAGGACCAAATCTATATTGTAAAGGTAGGTAATGTCTATAGATCCTTAGTTTTGCGCTTCTGAGAATTATTTTTCTGATCCATAGAGTTGGAGCATGCTTTGCTTTGTAGCTGATTTAATATCTGCGTGATTTATCAGGTAACTAGTGGTGCTCATTTTTTCATTGACACATGGTATAAAAAGGGGGTAGCGCGGATACTTCCCATATATTTATTAAAACAGAAAGTGCCCCATCGGCATATAGTAGGCAATATTTTATGCAAAAGTGGAGGAAGATAGACAAAAGGTTCAATATGGATGTCTTGTTATTAATTAACTTCTGTAGGATGCTAACAGAACTATGTTTACTTGTTTCATGTGACATTAGTACCAGTTTGATAGGGCATAAAGATATCCCTTGTATATACATCAGGTCTTTGAGTTCAGTAATGATTTGAGACATTATAATAGTTACATTATTGGCCAAATAGCTGTGGGCATCCACGCTAATAGATTTTTTTAAATTTAGTTATAGTTGAAATGCTCAAGTCCTATATTGCTTTGGGCTCAACTTACTTGATAAGTTGAATGATGACAAAAATTTATACTTGATTTGCCCACAACTGTTAGAAAGCGAGCCCACAATGTTTCTAAGATGGTGCGTCAGGCAAAATTGGGGTTAACTAATAAATATTAAGTGGTTTCTCTGGTATCAAATTAAGTTTGACATTCCTTACAACAGTTAATGGTCTCATAAATATTAAAAGACAGTGATTTATATATGATAGTGTGGCTTTTATTGTTAGAGTGTTTTTTATATCACCTAAATCCATCGTCATATAAGTTGTAATAATCAAGTGAATTCACTTTATAGCCTGAAAAAATGCTTTTTTCTTATTTTTTATATAGTTTTTCACAAACTCAGCAAAAATCCTCGTGTCTTCAAGATATTGAACTTACTTGATTTCATTAACATATTGTGAGTCTATTTTTTTTAAAATTAATCAGCCAGATCAGGCACTAAGGTCACAGTGGGCAATTATAAGAGAAAATTGCGTTTTAGTGTTTAATTACAGCCTGGTGCAAGATTTCAGAGTTTTCATGATTGTAGTAAAAAGCCCATTAGCTCAGACGGCCTTCCAGCTTTTTAAGGTTTTGTAACAAGCGAATCAAAGCATGTATGATTACTATTGTGAAGTGCAAGCAATTGATGTAAGCTTAGAACTACTTACATGTTTTGATATCAAACAGGTACACTTCATTGATTACTGTATAGTATCGTTATTCACAGACAGAGTTTGGCTACAAAAAGCAAAAAATTGCTTATTTCAAACATTTTTTTAACACCATTATCCCTATGAATTGAGGGACGCGTTATTTGATAAAGGGGTTATTGAAATCAAGTTTAATTAATATGGGCGCTTTGGTCAGACAAACTTCTTTTGTAAGAGGCTATTTGATGGTTAATCTTTAAATTATATTATGCTCCTTTTTTGGTCTAAAAAGGGTTTCCAGCTAAACTAAAATTCTCACAAACTGGCAATTGTTAATTTTCATTGCAGAGTTTTACTGGATGTCTTGCTAGATAAGGCCGCATCATTCTTTGGTCACATATATTTTTTATCTGGCAAGCGCAATAAAACCTGCTTGTCCTTTGCGAGGCTAAGATATTTGAATGTTCTCTGAAGAAGTTGCAATTCTGCAACTTGGCTTTAAATAAGTTCAAAAAAAGGATTAAGAAGACTTTCTCCAATATTTAGTTGTTCATTAAGCGTTTGAAAGAAAAAGTCTATATCATTCAATAAAACATCACACAAAAATAACCATTATTTTGCCTTATAGTTTATACACGGCTTGTTAAATAATAGCGTGAGCTTTTCATAAACTTTTGTAACGTTTAGTGGTCTGTCAATACCTGATTTATATCATGGTACAATTCTCCTATTATGACTTTAGCAAAATGATATGATTTTATCCTAAATTCAATGCCTGGTTTGAAAGTTCTGTGTGCCGCCTGAACGGTCTGATGCATTGTAAATGCATTTCAAATAACATTATAACTTTTTGTTAACATTATTAAGCTTCTTACATTCAATAACGCTATTGGAGCCATTTTTTACTTTATTTAGGCTAAGGAGTCTCAAGGAGGCTCGGAAAGCAATACCATCCCTGTTTTACAAAAGGATTATTACTAACAACTTAATATTTACTTAAATTGTCCAAAAGGATGAAGGCAAGTGGTCAGAAGATTCCTTGTTTTGATATGGTGCAGCACATCTCATGAGAATCCTGAATTCAAACCTTTTATAGCAAATTTATCATATCTTTCTAGAAATTAAAATATACTTTATCATTTTGAAAAACAGTAAGATCAGAATAGCCTTTGTGAGGGAACAGTGAACAAATATATTGGCATTCCTCATCTTTAAGAGACAAGTTGATTTAGAGTACCAAATCCAGGAGTTTAAAATTTACCAACTATAAGGATAAATAATAAAATCATTAAACTGATGTTGCTTGATCTGAAAGAGATTAAGATACTATCTTAAGTAAAAGACTTTGTTTTTCATTATAATGAAGACTAAATTAAGGCGAGGCAACCTGTTCCAAATATGAATACAATATGTTGCAGATATCACTGTTGGGAAAGATCAGGTAAAAAAATGATTTGGACTTTTTAAATCATAAACTGATGTTGATGACTACCAATGTAAATTACTGTCTGATGACTCCAATAATCCTTCCACTTTCTCTAAGAATACAAAGGGTATAGTCAAATCTAGAACTTTCTCAATTGATACAAAAGAGTCCATTTAGTTGTGATTCAGGCATAATGTTCCCTCTAAGATAAAGGAGATTTTTCCAATAAACTAAATCTGGTATCCTTATCAGAATCATGTTCCTCCTCCAGATATAAATATTTGATTATCTAATTTAGTAAGGTATGTTTTTGCCTATCTTTCTGGTTAGATGTTATCGACAGAGTCTATATCCTAGTGATCAATCATTCCAATAGGAAACTGTAACAGTAATTGGAATCAGTCGTTTATTCTATAAGAGAATCATCTAATAGTAAATGAGGAAAACCCAAAACTGATGCTGTTGGCCAGATGTCCTTCCAAGGTTCTACAGTAAAGACATACCTTCCCTAAAGATGAACATTAACAGCGGTGAAGATAACCATCAGTGAGAAGAAAATGAGCGTGACAAGATGGGTCCAAATTAGCTAGCAAGATATCCTTATTTATAGTGTGATAAGTTGAAATTAAAGCTCCAATGTCCTTCATGTTACTGACTTCAGATGATGTGACATATCAGGTTCAACAAGATAAAATAGCACAAGCCATGGAGGATTTAATTTACAAAATTAAAGCCTGGAACGATCTACTTGGTAACGTTCAACCTAAGTCACTCTTGAACTACCAAAACTTGTACACTACGCCCACCCTCCCAAGCACTGCATTGATGCTACCAAGACTGAGTCATACCACCGGTTATTTAGCCCATCTATTATTTATCACCAGATGCAGCTTTTAAGATTGGAACATATAGAAATTCAAAGACAATATATGTTGACTTAAAAGCGTCATTACTGACTTTTTGATTTATATGAGACTAAATCTACTTTTTGGTAGGAGAATCATGAGGTTATCATGAATAGTTTTAAAAAAAATTAACAAGGTACAAAATAAAATTGTCCAGATCAACAATGGAGTTGATGGATTTCAGCGCAACATGTTTTATCTGCCAACTTGCTGATGCCTTGGTGACCCTGCAGAAACGCTTATAACGAGCTGTGGATGACCTAGTAACTTAGCTAAATAACCAACAACATTTTTATGAGACCATAATTGAAGATTATCTATTGTGTTTGCCAGCTTAACAAAAGCGCTGATGTCAAGTCTACTTCTAATCCCATCTTTGGTGAAAGGCCTAAGGTCATGAGGACCACAAGAAACTGAGGGCCTCAGAGGCCCCAAAATTCTCAGTTGTGATGGCCCTCTTGGGCCCCCTGAAGTTACTTCAAGCTCTTTGCCTATTTGAGAAGAGGTCCATGAAACCTATATCTAAATCTGGAATGCCAGTTGAGATATGTTGCTTGCAGTATTGGATTGTGTTGAAGGAAACATTCTTGACGCAATTTAGCTCTAACTGCTTTCTCTAATAATGTGGCTACTATACAGAAAGCATGCTTAGATATGGCTTCTAGACAGCAAGCAGATCTGGATAACCTGGACGCCAAAATTAACTGAACTAAAACTTGAGTACAGGACTTGGAAGCATAGCAACAGGCAATCTTGCATAATTTCGTTGACCAAGCTTCCAAAAATCAACAAATACACCAAGATCTAAGAACCAAAGCTTGGTCTGCTTATATGGAAAACTGAGGTCATAATCTGAAATATTGCCTTAATCTCCTTCAACAAAAATTGACCATCCCATAAAACTGTTTCTTTTGAGACTAAATCTTAAGTGATCAGAAGACCTACAACACCCACTATACATATCCTATCTGATAAAATAATTCTTTTAAATCAACCTCTAAAGGTAAATATGTCCCTAGAAAATAGCATTAAAATTTTCTTTTTTTATATGAAAACATTATTAAGTCAGCCTTGGATATATAGAGTATGCAACACATAAAAGTCTGTCTTGACTGTAGCACTTATGAGATTATAATGCCTTGCTCTAAATAATGCACCTCTTTTTGAACAAATAAAGGCAGCTCTTATTATAGAGTTTGGAAGCAACTTAACCCTGTCTAATCAGAAGAAAACCTTTAAGTGCATTTGCCTGAAGAAAGGAAAACCTTATATTGAACTTTCTAACCACTTTATTATAGAGCTCAAGCCTTAGCCTCTTATGACTATGCTATTTTTAACAATGCAATAACAGCAGTGGTTTCCGCTTTCTAATCCATTAATATCTTGTGCGTAATCTCCAAGTATCTAAGAAGCATTTCAAATTAATCTTTGACATTAAGGAGGCTATCATTTAGCTTCCCAAAGCCAAAGCAGGTCACAACTCACTCAAAAAAGGGTCACGACCCCATATCCACACATCTGGGAATAATCTGAAGACTTGACTGAAGTTGATTGTTGCCCCTATTGCAGGTTATGCAATCATCAGGAGAGTCAATTCTGTAAGAAGAAGTCCAACAAGTCTGAAAAAGAAATATCAGCCTCAGGAGCAAGGCTCACTACTCTGATAAATCTATGTTAATCAACTTTCTCAGACTTAGTCACCTCCTGAATGTTTAGTAGTGTCTGCATCAAAAGGGTTTAAAATCCTCAATGACTTGTTGGAAATAAACTATGCCATTTATATTATTCTGACTTGGGTGTCTCCCTGATTCCTTTACTGTCTATGATGATAAATGCAATATATTCCATACCACAATTTGACTCTGATGCTACCCAAGTAGAAGTAGTAGTGTATAAATAAAGATATTTGGAAATCATGATACAGGTTCCTTGTTAACAACATCTCCCCTCCTTAGATGAAACGCACTAAAATTGCTCTCAATCGCAATCATACCTAAAATAAAGAATAGCAGGACCATCTTGAAACCAATTTTTTATTGTCTACCATTGTTACACATTTGAATCTGATCTTTGGTGGCATCAGCCCCCACAATTATCTTAAATGATAATATAAAGCTTTACTTACTGACAAGCAGTTTCTGGTCAAATTTAACACTAAATTTAGCCATAAGGACCTTTACTTCTCCGTTCTGAATTATTGCACTTTGATTGTCACAAAGAATATGCCATACAATAATAGGAGAAACCTACAAAGTTTTTTGATATACTATCAGTCCATTGAGAAACTGGAATATCTAGTTATGGGACATTTAGTAAAACTACCTCCTTCTTCCATTGATGCTCTCAATGGGATGCCCATTTTCCTTTTAAATAAAGCCATCATCCAACCTAAGTCCCTAATATTGGTGAAACGGGGATCCAAGTTAAAGTATATTGACTTGCTTGTTGAAGATATATGGCGAGCCTAACTCAACAATACATTAGCCACTGGCTTGTCCAGGTATCCTTGACCTCTCCTATAGTGGCCCCATTACCGCTTAGTTGTTTAAATTTACTTACCAGTCTATGACCATCAATTGAAATCAACTAATAGCTTATGTCCATACCTTACCAATTGATAAAGTTGGTTTTATCTCTGGCTTTGGATCTCTACATGACCTAGGACTTTATGAACCCCTTATCAAAGCCTTAGTAGAGATAACAGATGGCGTTTTACTTATGAGTGAACAACATCAATTGAAAGATCTTGGTTGAAGAATATTCCTATATATATTCTAAAGGACCCAATGACTTTGTGGGTGATGAAAGGAATACAAAAAAATTAAAAACTGCAATGCTCAGCCTGTTTGAGCTAATCCTTACAGGAGCTCCAAGGTTGAAGAGGCCCAGGTAGTTAAGTAGTTAAGAAGTTATAGAGGCTGGAATTCTGTAGCATTTTTTGGAGCCCATGGGCTTCTCACTTTTATTGGCCAAAAAGTGTTGTATTCTGGTGAATGGAATGCAATCCAGCAGATGATGTTGGAAATTAGGCTTTTATATGTGCTCGCTGGAGCGTTTTCATCTAAATTAGAACAATTAATGCAGGAGAATTACGTTTATCTACTGCTAGGATAAATATATTTAGGGGGTGAATTGAACACTTCTCTTTAAAATAATAGAAATGTTGAAATAACAAAAAGTTGGTTTTTTTATAAGATTTTTAATAGGTTACAATATATGGTAAAAAAAGAACCCTCTCAATATCTAGCAGCTTAGTATTTAGAATATATCAAGGTTAAATAGAAATCAATGCAAAGTTTGGACTAGCTTAGTAATGTCCAAATTAGGGAATATGTGGATTTAATTTTTTTTGGATCTCTGAAGACTCCTCGTTTTGATGGAACAGCTGATTGAAGATCAGTTGCAGGTAGGATATATCAGTGAGGAAATAATTTTTTTTAATTTTATTCTAACATTGAGCACAAAAATATTTTTACCTTTCAGGACCCAATCCTTACATATAAAAGGAGTCAGTCTCCATAGTGTTGGTTTTACTGGATTTACTGTAAGAGGGAGAGGGACCTCATAATGGCACTTCAAAATTGGCCAATGATTTGGTGCAATATGGCTGTCCTAACTCATGTTATTTGCCCAAATATTAAAGGAAGTGCTACCCCAATTTGAGGGGTACCACCAGAAATTGACCAAGGTCTTTTGGCTGAGTTATTGTCATTCACATCCAAAATGCTCTTCTTACAATATCAGACTTGCAATTGTCTGACATTACCCCTTTAAAGTTTATTAGGGGGTGAGAAAGGCATAAAAACCGGCCTTGGACCCAGTTGATGGTTACTACAGAATAAGGAATTTGAATGAGTATTTATCCCCTTGCTTATATGGACTATGAATGGTCCCTCCCAGAAAAATCAAAGCTTCTCACTCCTAGGAGTGATCCAATTGTTGTAATACAGTACCAAGTCAGATACCTGGAAGGAAGGAAGAGGGTCTCATAGCTCATTAGCGGCTTGACCTTCTTTGGTGACAGTTTTTTCCAGATTCTTCATGTCCTCTGATTGTAATTGGATGACGTATTGGGTCAACTTTTTCAAGGCTTGTTCAGGGTCAGTCCTGTCAGAGAAGACACTTTTGGCTAATAAGCCGGCACCCCAGCTTCTCACCCATACAACACACGGAAAGGGGACATTTTGGGGATACAATGGTAGCTATCCAATAGTCCATGAGGGCACTGGGTAAGTAAAGATTCCTGTGGAGAGGATCTGAATTGGCCATTTGTGTAAAATTGAGACCAGAGTTCCATTAACTCTTTTTGGGGCCCCATTTGTGGATGGATTGTGGGGGCTGAGATGAGTTGTTGTGTTCCCATAGAAGTGGCGAGGAGCTTTACCACTCTGGAAATGAAGTTCCCATTATTACAAAGGAGGACTTGGGGGCAGCCACGCCATGTAAGATATTTTGATGTAAAAAGGTAGAAGTGACTTTGGCAGTCTGAGTGGGGAGAGAAACAGCTTCAACCCACTTTGATGAAATGATCAATTATGACTAGGAAATAACGATTGACACTAATGGTCTGTGGTAGAGGTCCTACCACGTCCAAACTTATGGTGTGGAAGGGTTGTTGGGGCGTAGTTGGTAGATGATGATAATGGGTCTTATAGCTGGAATGCTTTTTACACGTCAGATAGGCATCCAGAACTTCAGTTATGGTCTTCATGATGCCTTCTCGGTAATAACATTTTTAACCCACTCATATTTAAGAATCCGCCATGGCCCATGATAGTGTGAGACTCCATGATCACAGGTACTCGCTTGGACATCCAAAGATAGGGCAACCAGTTTACTCTGACTTTATTGTATAACTTCCACTTTCTACCTTGGCGTTGCGGGAGCACCATGCTAGCATCTATTGTACTGGTTCATCTTCATCAGCCCACGCGTCAGGAGTCATGTGGAGGTCATGCAACCTCTCTGCTTCTTGATTGTCAAGGTTTAGGACAGTCAGCCGCTTCAACCCATCAACTCTTCCTTTGGCTCCTTCCAGCTCGATGCTCAATGGTCATATCATAGTGCTGGAGCTTAATAGCCCACCAAGCCAACCGCCCAATGGGGTCTTTCATATTTTGTAACCATCTCAAGGATGTTTTTTCAGTAATCGTTTTAAATGAAGTCCCATATAAAAAAGCGATAGTATGTGGCAGCAAGTAATACTGCAAGGCACTATTTTTCAGTGATGCTGTAATTGCGCTCAGTTTTTGAGAGCATCTTGCTGAAGTAGGACACAGGATGATTGACCCCATTTTCACCCAACTGAGCCAAGATAGACTCAACGGCGTAATTGGAGGTATCTGTGAACAACGTGAAAGGCTTGCCATAGTCAGGGTGACGGAGGATAGGCCATTTTTGCAATAGATACTTCAGAGTCTCAAACGCGGCCTTTTATTCAGCAACTTAATGAAACGTAGTGTTCTTAGCCAAGAGACGTATGAGGGGCTCACTAAGCTGAGCGAATTTGGGGATGAATTGCTGGTAATACCCCAATATGCCCAAGAATATGTGGATGTTCTGAAGGGTATTGGGCGCTGGAATTTTGGATATTGCTTTGAACTTATCTTGTAGGGGATTATTCCCATCTTGTGAGATAGCACAACCAAGAAAATCCAGTATCTTCAGGAAGAACGTGCATTTGGAGGGCCTCACTTTTGATATTAGATGCCCACAAGCATGGGAACGCTTCCTTTAGGTGCGTGAGGTTCTTGTTGAGGGTCTTGGAGAGAATGGTAATGTCATCGAGATAGACAATTACACTACTCAGCTTAAGATCCTGAAGAATATGAGCCACGCTCGTTGAAAAGTTGCTGTCACAATGCATAACCTTTGGACCAAAAAAAGTAGTTTTATAGGCCCTCGCTACAGATAAGGCCGCACCTCTACTTATCCTGTGAAGAAAGGTCTATCTGCCAATACCCACTAGCCAAGTCTATGGCAGAAATGACTTGGAACCAGAGAGTTAGGCCAGAGCATTGTCAATATGGGGGATAGGATAGCTGTTCTTCTTGGTGAGGTTATACAGTTTTTAGGAGTCCATCACTACCTAATGACCTCCATTTTTCTTCTTTATTTTAGAAGAGGGGTCAACCAAGGGCTTTGGGGCAGCACCAGCAACCCAGCATCAAGCAACTGTTTGAGTTCCATCTGCATCTGTAATCTCCTCAACTTTTGGACTTGTGGTATAGTTTAGAGCAGATAGGCTAAGCCTCCTCGGCATCAATAGTATGAGTCCAACTCTTTATGTGCCCATAGTCAGAGTTGGATTTGGAGTAAGTGTCTCTGTAGGTCTCAGGCAGGGTGTGGACTTTATCCAGCTCAGCTGGGGTTAGTTAAAAGGAGATATGGACAGAAGGTAGGATACATAAAGACTGAATGTCAGGTAAGCCCATATCCGCCATAGATCCAATACAGTGAGTTTGCTTTATTTCCTAGAGGGGAATAAGCAGGACTCTTCTAATCTCCTGATGCCTTTTTACAACATTATCCTTCTTGGTGAGATTACCTAGCTGAGGGTGATAGATCACTGATAGGAGGGGTCTAGCATGCTAGCAAAACTCTGGGCTTCAAAGGACTAACACCGTCAGTGCTAATTAAGTGCAGTAGGCAGTTGTGTGGGATTTTCACGGTTCTTTCTGTCAACTAACCTTTGCTAACCAGTCTTGATGACTACTTCTTCTGAAGCATAGAAGGGGATACCCTCCAGGGCGTCCACTGATCGAGGCAACATTTTTGTATGCCATCATGCCGTGGCGTAATAAAGAGATAAGATGAAAGAGGTATACTCAACTATGCAAACAAAATCTTTTTATTAAGCTCCTCATTAGTCAAAATCATGAGAACCTCGTAGTTAAGCAGGGAGAAACCATTTTCAAGTTATAAAGCCCTTCATACTCAAGTTAGAACTGAGTAACAATGAGGAAAAAAGTATATTACTTTTGCCCACCGCTGGAGCTGATAAAATGAGTTTCCTAAAACGGACGGGCAGTAAAGAATACGCCATAAAGGCGCTGGTGTTGTTTGGGCTTGCAGTCCCAAATTCTTGAGTGTAGTTGAGGTTGAGGTGCCAGATTAATTTTTTAAATGAGTTTTGATGACACAACATTTACTGGGGACCCATTGTCGAGGATAGCCCTAACCCACACTCCAATGACAGCAACCTCAAATTTGGCTAGGGTTTCACCCAAGTTGAGGAAAGAGTGAGGACCTCCTTTAAATGGAAAGTAGAGGCAAACCGTTTGGCATTATCAGGATTTCTCTTGGATAAACTTCAGGGTATGAACACACTAGTTTGGTCAGATCAAGATGGCAATAAACTGGTCAGAGTCACTGGCAGTGTCAATGACCTCACAACCCCTCAATACTTGTTGGAGATCAGTTTGGCGGGAATCTTAGCCAATTCCACTCTATCTGGGTTCAACCTGTAGGGTATCTCCACTTCACCTGGGGCTCCTAAAACATAATGACCCACATCTTCACAACCCCCTTCAGATTCATTAATGGAGGGTTTATCAATGCATATTAGTGAGCCCATAGGGTGTGAGGTAGGTTCAAGGCTTTCATTATGGCATGATAGGTCCTAGGATTATCCTCCACCTTATTAAATTTTGGGGGAGGCGTTGGAATAGGCATGGCTCTATTTTTGACCATCCAAGTAGGGGGCTTGGGCTGCCTCATGGCTACAGGTTTTGGAGTAGAGTTAGCTGGAGGAGATAGCGTCGTTGATGTGGATGCTTTAACTTCACCATATTAGGGTTGCTCAGTGGCGGTGAGCTTTGGGGAAACAGGTGGTTTAGCTATAGCGGCCTAGTCCTTAGACCCATTGTTGGTATAGGAAAAGTTTCTAAGAGAAGGGTTTAGGCTTGGGAGCAGGCTTTGGGACCACTTGGAGACTTAACTTAGGAACCTCAGGTAGGCAAGACGAAGTGAGATCAGGTTTGAGCTGCACCTCAGGTGCAGGGCTCAGAATTGTAAACAGCCTAGGGGGCCCCAGATCATGATGGACTTCCTCAGTTGCTAAATGGTTGGGAGTTCCACAATAGGTAATGCTCAAGGGTTCAACCTAGATCCTTGAGCAGTCTTAGCGTTATGGAAATCACAACCTTTAATAGAGACTCTTTATGTCACAAATTTCCTAAAATAACGCTTGAGAGATAATATGACATGCTAGAGAGGGTTGAGAAGCTAAACAGTTAGGATAGCAGCAACAGAGTCGTCAAGAGGTAGCATTTAGCGATCAAGAGCATCTGGGCTACACTGTAAAAACAGTCAATGAAGTTGGAAACTGGTATCCCCTCCAGTAGACTTAGGCACATAAACGCCTGTTTCTTCCTGCGCAGGCTCTGCGTGGAGCCAAATTCCTCAACGAGCACGTTTTTTATCTCAGCCTAATTTTTTAAGATGGTCAGATAAGATACCATCACCTCTTGGTTGGAACGGCTATGCAGGAGAGAATGTGCTTTACTTTTTGGGGATCAGTGGTCCCTTCCATAACAGCCTCATACACAAAGAGGAATGAGGCGATGCTATTCTCACCTGGGGTAAATTTATCTATGAACGGAGGTTTGGTAATAACTGGAGCAGCTTTTTGAGAGGCTTGGCATGCACGCTTTTCAGGTGATTCAATTTGAGACAGTGCGCGGGTTAGCTTCTGAGCAAAGCACCCAGCTGAGGTTCAGAGGCAGCGGGAAGGTTGTTAGGGTTATTCACCTCAACACCCTCCATTTTAATGGTTTTTGTGGTGTAAAACCCCTGTAGTAAGCACCACTTGTTAAAAATTAGGCTTCTATTGTGCTTGCTGGTGCGTTTTTCACCTAAATTCCAACATTTAATGCAGGAGAATTACGTTCTCTAATGCTAGGAGATATATTTTAGGAGGTGATTTGACCACTTAGCCTTAAAATAATGGAAATGTTGAAGTAACAAAAATTCGGTTTTTTATAAAATTTATATTAGGTCGCAATATGGGAGATAAGGAACAAACCATCTCAATATCTAGCAGATTAGTATTTTAACTATATTGAGGTTTATAAGGAAATTAATGCAATGTTTGGATTAGTTTACTAATGTCCGAATTTGAGAATATGTTAATTTGACCTATCAGTTATCTGGATACTCGCCTTGCTTTTCCAGAACAGCTGATGGAAGGTTGATTGCAGGTAGGATATATCTTTGTCAATGAATTTATTCATTTAATCTAATATTGGGCGCAAAAACATTTTCATCTTGCGGGAGCCCTTCCAACCCTATAAAAGGGGCCAGTCTCCATGGTGTTGGTTGTACTAAATTTGCTGCAAGAGGGAGAGAGACCTCAGAACGGCTCTTCGGATTTGGCCTTTGATTTGGTGTAATTGGACTTTAAGAACACATTTTATTTGCCCGAGTATTAATAGAAGAGTAGCCTCAATTTGAGGGTTCCACGGGGAAACAACCATGGTATTTTGGCTGACTTTATTGTCATTTTATTTAAAAAGCTCTTCTACAATATTTTAGATTTATTGCGGGGAAGGCCAACCATGGGATGGAAAATTCCAAATATGACTCAGAAGAGACAAAACTTAGTACCAGGGGAGGCACCCCAGAGAAGCGATGCTATCTCTTGTTGCCAGCGGGAACGCCACTTATGGGGAGGGGGAGGAAACGTGTGAAGGGGCCATAGCCACAATTGAGCACGTTTGGAGGAAGGGGTCTGATTTAATGAACCAGACTGGGAACCAGGAAGAGACCAGCTGTCAGCGACGCGGTGGGAGGTATCCAAACATCCACGCTTGAAAGTGGTCCACCAAATGGGACCGGAATCTGTGGACCACTTCTGGGAGGGTGGGGGTGGAGCCTGCGATGGCATCTAAGACAATCGTGTGGATGATCCACATGGCGATTGCAACCACCAAAGCACGAAGGGAGGGCAGAAGGGGGGAGGCCATTGATAGAGTGAACATATCTCTTGACAGACTGAAGGGATGCGTTTGATCCTGGCCCAGAAGACGTTGAACTTCGCGCCATATCGCTTTAGAGGTGGGGCTCTTCTCCAGGCGGTGGAACAGCGTTCCATACTGGCCACACACGACACAGGATGAGTGTAAAGCGTTAGAGCGCTCAGCTGTAAGATACACCCGCCTCAGGCAGCGCCACACATGGGAGCGGACTTGAGGTTGCAACAGAGGATGGTGTAAAATTTCCAGATATTTTTTTGGGTCTCAATGGAGTAAGGGATGTCCATAATGTCCAGGTAGTCCACCCTGGATAGGACATGGGGTCGATTGGGGATCACGCCATCATGGATGGGTAGCCCCTGTACCTCTAGTGTGAACTAAGGAGAGGGGTGGCCTCTTTGGGTTGTATGTCCGCTAATACGAATTCTCCACTCAGCGCTCCGCATGAAGAGGAGGATTCGTTTGTAGTGGGTTTTAGTCCCGTGAGGACCTGTGGCCGATGTATGTGAAGCGAGGTTTTTCATCAGGGAGTGGGGGTCCAATGGATTGTTGAGGCCCAAGGCGCGGGAGAAGTTGGAGCGGGCTGCGCGGGACCAGTGTTGGGAGGGGAGTGTAGGGGTGGTGACGGCCGCAATCCAGGTACCCAGGATCTTGGTGGCATGGGCTTTGAAGTCAAGCAGCCCATGCCACCATGATGTTGAGGGCCAAACATGAGCTCTAGCCGCACTGGTGGAAGGCTGCCTGACCAAAGCCATCCTTGCAGCAAGGCGTACAAGGATTTGTAGAATCTTGGGGAGAAGGGGATGGCATGGGCTCCAAACCAGACTTTGGAGAGGAGCATGGAGTTGGCTAAAACAATCCTGCCATTAAGGGAAGTAGGGTGGGCTCTGAGAGAGGCGATTCGCTTCGTCACATTATCTAGAATATGGCACTCCATTACTGCTAACGCTTAGCCGCCTGCCTCCATCCACACGCCCAGATGGCGTACTGGTCCTATGGTAGGACGTGGCACAAAGGGGAGCACCAGTGGGGCGGTGTGTTTTGAATTTGTAGGGCGAGGACGTGGGCGAGCAGATGGGCCAGGTTGGGAACTAATTGCTGGGGTCCAGCAGTTCTGAAACCGACCAAGGAGGATAATTTCGGTTTTGGAGGCGTTTAGTGCCACGTTGCTTACCCGGAAAACTCCTGGATGAGAGCTTCAAGCGCGCGTGCATCTTGATTATTAGACACCCCCACCACACAATCATCTGCGAACGCCATTATCTTGACTGGGGCTTGGCCTGGCACGTGGACCCCAGTGAGTTGGGCATTCACATTTCGCAGTATTGGGTCAAGGCTGAAGTTTTATAAGAGTGGTCTGAGGGGGTCCCCTTGTCGCAAGCCCCTTTGAGGGCAGACTACTTCCGTTAGGAAGCCAGGGTCACGCACTGCCATTGTTGCAGATTCTGTGAGCAGCATTACCCAGTTGATGAAGCGAGGGGGTAGGCGGATTTGATGGAGGTAGGCCCTGAGGTATTCCCAGTTTACTATATCATAGGCCTTTTGTTGGTCCAAGAATACAAGTGCCCCAGAGGCTGTGGACTGACATACATTAGCCACAGAGTGCACGTTATCCCAAATCGACCTTCTGGGGATGAAACTGAATTGTTCTGGGGAGATGGTGGCAGATGCTACAGTCCCTAAATGGTTAGCCATGATTTTTGTTAAAATTTCGGTGTCTGTGTTTGTTAGAGAAATGGGGTGCCAGTTGGCTAAGTCTAGCTTATCCCTTTTCTTGAAGAGTGTGACAGTGAAGGCCTCATGTCCTCCTGGTAGGAGGCGCGTTTCCATCAGCTTTGGTTAAGTGAGGCGAGCAGCAATGGGGATATATATTTGAAATATTTTTTATAGAACTCATATGGAATGCCATCTGGGCCTGGGCATTTTTGGTTTGGTGCACTGCAAATGGCTGTCCATAATACATTCGGAGTAATCAAATTCATTATTTCTGGGTATCATAAAATGGAGCGGATGTGGGCTCAGTTGAGAAATTCCGCCATTTGTGGCTGGCTGAATTGGGTCGGAGCAGTACAACTTGGAGTAATACTGTTGCGTTTTGATTGCCACTTCAGCTGGTGTATCCGCAATGGAATTATCCTATCTTCACACCTGTGTGCAGGCCATGCTCTGGCGTGGTACAAAATTTTTTTTAAAGAAATGTGCGGTGAACTTGTCACCTTTTGTGATGCGTGTGGCCCTGTATTGAACACAAACCCAATGGTTGTGTTGTCTTTTTAGTGCGTTGAGGTGGGCAGCTGCCTCCGCCCACTTCCATCCCCATGCAGAGTTGTATCCTGTAACTGGGATGTTGGACTCTAAGTGTGCCAATTCTGCCAGAGCGCGCGAGATAACCACTGATGTGGCTCGTGAGCATCTGGAGGAGAGATGGCGAGAGTGGCGGATGGTGTCATCTTTGAAAGTTGCCCATGTGGAAATGGGGTCCGCGCAAAACGGTGCAACAAACTTTTTTGCCATAGTTGCCTCTTCTATCTATGTGGAAAATCCTGGCGACCCGAGCTCAGGGGGGCGGATTTTGTACCAATGTGGGGCCTTAGCAGCCGTGACAGGTAGGTGGTAGGTTAGCGAGACCAATTGATGGTCAAAGAATTCCAATTTTGTTGTCTTGAAGTGGGAGATGTGGGGTTGGAATTTCGCCAGCATTAGAATAATGTTGATGCAGGTCATGGACCTTAATTGGCCATTGTGGACGTGGAGCTGTGTCATGTTTTTGAGCAGCGGGGCATGCCATAGCAGCGCATCCATTAACCCGAGGGTGGCCTTTAGAACGCGTAGTTCTATGTGACCCTGGGGGGCGTGGGGTGAGGAAGGCCACCGGTCCGTTGGTGTGTTTAGCCAACAGTTCATGTCACTGACTATGAAGGAGTCGGGGGTAGCGGGAGGGATTTGACCAATGAGAAAAATTCCTGACGCTTGTGTGCACCATTTGGGGCATAGATGTTGATGATTGCGTGTGCTACGTCAGCCCATGAGCAGGTGACAACAAGCACTCGGCCATTTAGGAATATTTCTGAGGATAAAAATTTGAAAAAATTATTTTTCCAAATTAGCACCCCACAGTGCATCAACCAAAAGGATAGGGATAGGAGGAGCATTGTTTTCCAAGCTTCCTTGGAACCTCGTGGACAGTGGGACTCCTGGATGGCCAGGATATCCACGGGTAAATTGTGTTGTAAAAAACTCAGTTTCCTAGCCCAGGACGGGGAGGCCTTGAGTCCAGCGATATTCAATGTCCCTATGGTGAGATTTCCCCCTTCACACCTTAGGTGTGAGGGGGTGGGCACCCGGGCCCACCATCCTCTTCTAGATCCCCATGGGCCTTCACAGCAGCGCGGGTGTTAGCAGCAACGCTATCAGAGTTTTTGTTGATTTTTGCAGAAAGAGTAGCATTTGCTTTAGCCTTCACTTTTTGTTTTCCTGACGTTGGACGAATTTTTTGCGGTGCGGGTGAGTTTGGTGCACCATTGAGTGGGTCAAAAAAATTTTTTCAGTTGGGATGGGTCCCAAGTCAGTTTCAATCGGAGCTTGGGTGTAATGATTAGGTGAGATCAAATCTCCCATCGGATCCTTGGATTGAGTGGCCCACTTGGCATGGGCTTCCCAATCTGATTGGTTGATAAATTCCTGAGTTGCTTCTGCCGCAAAGGTCTCCCTGTCCTCCTGGCGTTGTGAGTGTGGGATAGCGTTGGTGGCTTTGGCCGCTTCCTTGGCCGCGGCCTTATGGGCCTGCTTGGCCTTCTTCCGATCTTGTGGGAAGATAGGCTTTACCAGTAGGTAGCAGTCTTGTGCTCCCCGCGGGAAGGCCTCCTTGGTGCTTGCAGTTGGTTTGTAGTGCGCCCCTCTGCTGGCCATGGCCACCGAGGGGTGCTCTTGGAATGCGACGCCCTCCTTGATGGGGCATGCATGTGCCTTATGTCTGAATGCATCACAGTGGGTGCAAATGGGGGGCGCGCTGTCCACGGTCACCTGGAATGGGTGGGTGGTATGCCCTGCAATATCAATAAAAGTGGAGTGCGGGATCTGGGTTAGGTCCTTTGCGATCTCCTCAGTTGGGGTCAGAACTGCGATGGCTTTGCCGGTGCACAGGTGTGGCATCAGCGTGAAGCGTTGCATTTTGAAAGATTGTATTTTGCCATATATGGTGAGACCATCTTTCAGGTGTTGTTCCAAATTGTCACGTTTTGCCGTAGTAGGTAAAAAGTCAAACGTGAGGAAACTTTGGTTTGATTTTGTCCATCTGGTGCATTTAGTTTTGATGACCTTTTGCCCTTTGGGGAGGTCAACCACTACGCACACCACTGCAGCCTTGTCTACTGCCATTTTGCTTTCGAAACCTAGGTCTAGCTAACCGCATGACATGGAGCGAGGTTCAACTTACACCGTGGTCAGGAAAATTGTATGTACATCTTCACAAAAGTTTTCCCATAAGGCCGTTTTTTGGATGTCCAGAAACACGCGGACTCCAAATTCCACCAATGAAAGTGGCTGGGAGTGTGGCGTGTTGATGTACTGGTTGCATTGTGCTTGCCATGCGAGTATCTCCAGGGGAAATAGTGACCGTCAGTTTCTTAGTACTTTTGTCAATTCCGCCAGATTCTCCAGGGCGTTTTCAAAAGTTTGAGGCTTCGGGCCTTCCACCTGCTCCTCTTACCTTGCTTGCCCAACTGCTCCCTGACATGGGCGCAGACTAATCTCCTCTGTGAGATTATCAAACTAGATTCAGTCTTGATTTGAATAGGTTGCAATAGTGATTGCAACGAGAAAGAAAAGTCCTCTTCTACAATATCAGACTTACAATTTGTATGACAGATGGTTGTACTAAGTATTTGACCACTGATGCAACAGAAGGGCAATATGATAATTGCTGTTCCTCAAACAAATGTAATAAAATCTATAATAGAAGCAAAGAGCTTTAAAAACAAAAATATTATTTTTACATCAGAGTCACACTACTGTTGTTACTAGAAATTCACACAAGATACGGAATTTTCCAACAGAGTCACACTATGATCAATTATTCAATGAACTCCTCTTCAATCTTCATAACCACTTTTATCCTCATCGCTGAGGCTACTGAGCTTAGTCCCATCCAAGCTGAGATTTTAATATTTAATTTGATTGGTTTAATTACTGGTGAAATTTTAAGTATGTTGCTGCAAATCCCTTAAAAATCCTTAACATTTGATCTACCAGAAACCTGCAACAAATTAACAATGTGAACTTCCTTAATAATCTTTAGTAACTGTTGCCAGTAATCAAAATACACTGCTTACTATTGATAATTTTTTCCTGTTACTCCTAGATCTGTGGATTCAATGAAATCTATCAACTCATAGAATTAAAAAAAGATAATTAGTGGGTCTGCCAAGACAAATATGAACCTTTATCCTGGCAATTATATGAGTAAACCATTTGGTTAATATTCTGAAATTCACCCTGTTATAATTTTTGGTGATACATATGGATACGCTGTAAGGGTTACACAGGTCAAACCCAAGAAACAAAGGATGGATTAAGTGATGATTGTTGGTCCTCTGAACAAATTAATGATATAATAAAAGTATGAAGCAATTAGCTCCAACCACATGATACTTTATTATTTGAATATAAGCAGATCCCTACTACTTTGTGCTCTCAATTATAATAACAACTTCGTCAATAAATCTTCCTATCTCGCTTATATATCAGCGACTTTGGAAAATACTGTTCCCTTTGCTTAGATTATTTGGTCCCGACATTTTCTCATTGGTTCCAGCTGAGTATTTGATTTTTAAATTAACTATTTCCTTAGTTTGAAGCGATATACTCAATATTTGTTGAATATTGACATTGCCTTATTGCCTTATCTGGAGACAATCCAATAAAACCCTTTACAACCTAATATCACCTCATCTCAAGGCAATCAATTAAATTGTAACCATTCATCATGGTCTGCAGATTCTTTCCAATCTGCCATAGCTATTCAAGATTTACCATACAGTCATATCAGAATCTCAACATCACCCCCCTTGACTGGATGATAAGACTCTGATTGTTTATATGCTTGGAGGAATTTCATTTGCATGTGATTAATGATTTGACCACTTGCTGGTTCTTTGATAGTGTAGGCTTGACACCCATCATCTCAATTTTTAAATAGACATATCTGGATGTTGACCAACTTGTGTTTCCGTCCAAACCGTGCTGGTCATGGAACAAAACCATCTCTCCTTCTTGGAACTGAGCTAGCCCACTACGTCATACCTGATCAGCAGCCTGATTCTTTTTTTGTCAAGCTGAAGGAGTACGCTTTGGTCTGCAACTTGATCAACTTGTCCACTAGGTTAATCAAATAACATTGGGGTTCCATTCCGCCAGTGTCCTCTACACAGGCATAAAGCAGTGTGGAAGAGCAGGGTGTCATCCATATATTAAATGAAAGGAATTCTTCCCCGTGGCTGAATGGTAGCTAACGCTGTATGCAAAAACAGCGGTGGAGAGGAGTGAGCTTTAATAAGAAGATCAATTTGTTACCAATTACTGGAGTATGTTAACCAAGGTCTCATTAACTCGCTCAACCATCCCGGTGGACTTGGGGTGGTATGCAGTCTTAGAACCCCATGGATGCCCATTAGCTCATTCAACTTTAAAAAGGATGTGCGAGGTGAAGTTGGTTGCATTATCAGTCAGAAGAAACTGAGAGCAGCCATGCCTCTGGATAATACATTCCATTATGATCTTGGCCACTGGGACCGCCCAAAATACTGTGTTGCCCTTGCTTCAACCCACCTGGTCAAGCAGTCAATAACTAGCAGAATGCACTTGGACCAGTTAGCTCCTGTTGGCAGAGGGCCTATGACATCAATGGAAACCGTATGTAAAGCAGAATGGGGTTTCACCAACGGGTATGAAGTCTTCTGGATCAAACGGATTTCCACTTGCACTGAAAGCAGAAAATGGTTTCATGAACGTTGAAGTATATACTTTACAAATAATACCAGGGTGCAACAATTCTAATGTCCTATACACACCACCATTTCTGACTGCCCTATGTGCACTCATAATGATACCAGGCCGTGATTAAGGTTGCAGGAAGTTCACCGTAAAGTCATCATTCTGCTTATACAACTTCCCATTATGCTGAAAGTTATTGGCTCGCATTTCATTTAGCACCTTTATTACTTGTGGCGGTTTGTTGTCAAATTGGCCGCTGAGCATTTTAAATTACATTACATCACCAAGTTCAAACATAACTGTAATGGTTGGTAATCTTGAAAATCTGTCTGCAATTTGTTGTTTGGCTCCAGGTCAATGAAAAATCTCGAAAAAGTAATTTCTGCAATTTAAAAGCCCAATGGGCTATACGCTCTTCAGATTTCTTGAAATTCTGCAACCAGCGTAACAAAGCGTGATCCATTTTGACTCTGAACTTTATCCCATGCAAATAAACCCTAAATTGCTTATATGTAGAGCACAGCTAAGCACCCCCGCTCAGTCACAGTATAATTGTGTTCATGGCTGTTCAGGATCTGACTGGAGTATGCTACGGGGTGCTCCTCCCTCTCATCATCTCTTTGGGATAGGACCGCCCCTATTGAGAAAAGGGATAAATCTGTTTGAACAATAAACTCTTTATTGAAGCTAGAATAGCGCGGCACAGGCGCACAGATTAGCGTCATTTGAATTGTATCAAAAAAGCATTTTTGCCATTTTTAGCCATTCTAACGCAGCATCCTTCTTTAACTCAAACAGCGGAACTCCAATAATTTTAAAGTTGGGTATAAAGTGGCGGTAGTAGCTGACCATTCCTAAAAGAACTTGTATATAATGTGCTTACTGTTTGGTGTAGTCATTTTTCGGATGGCCTCCACCTTGTCTGGCTTTGGTTTCAGCCCCTTTGAGTCTAGCACAAACCTAAGGGATTCCAGCTGGTATTTGGAGAAGTTACATTTATTAGGCTTGATCTTAATGTTTACCTCAGCTAGATGACAGATTATATCTTCTAGATGATCAAGGTGCTCAGAAAAGGTTCAGAAGAAAACATTGATTTTATCAAGGTACACTAGGATGCATGACAGCTTCAGGTCACCAAGGATAGTGTCCATGGCTCGTTGGAACGTAGCCAGGGTGTTAAATAGCTTTGAGGCATATGGGTTCGTTAGAAAATCCCATTGGATGTGATTATGGCACATCTCTCCTGTTCCGCCATGGGCAACTTGATTTGCCAATAATCTGATATCAGATTCATCGCTGTGAAGTAGCGAGATCCTCTTAACCAATCTATTACATTGCTGATTTGAGGCAAGGGATATGAGTCCTTCTTAGTAATATTGTTAAGTTCCTGGTAGTCTATCACCACCTGTTTGGTACCATCATTCTTTTTTACAATCAGAACGGGTGAAGCCCATGGAATCTTGGATGTTTTGAGCATCCCTTGCTCCAGAAACTTATCATTTTCCTCAGTGGCAGCTTCTTCAGCTGCCCTTAAATTGGATGATCACCAGGACCTGATTGGAGGATGATCCCCAGTGTCCAGTCGTTGTACCACCCCCAAGAGCACCCTACATCAAGGTCATTAATGGCGAAAATCTCCTTTTACTTCTAAAATAAAGCTATCTCTAAGTCTTTTTGTCCTTATGATACCTCTATTAAATTCTCCCATGGTACCACCGCCATTAAGCGGGCTGCAGCTCAATGATTTGTAATTCATCTAGCAAACTGAACTTGTGAACCTGAAGGGCCTCCTAAATTGGGGTCAAGTGTAAATGTGCCACTATTTGGTGCCAGTGGATTTGCATTGGTTCATTCTTGAGATTTGATAACAAGACCTTAATCTCCACATGTACTGAGAGTATAATGCCTGAATCCACATGAGGCTCACAGAGCTTTTGCTGATAAGGCCTAATGACCTCTATATAGAGCCCAGCTGGCACTCTTACCACCAATTCGGTGCTCACCAATACTTGGTGATTGGAGGGGATGGACATAGGCCCAGCAGCTCTTTGTAATAGCTCTTGAAATTCATATATATTTGCTGGAGAACATCCCATGTCTTGCTCTTTAATTCATGGTAGCAAACTGGAATCACCCCGTCACTGTATGCAAGGTTAATGTGACCCAATTGCACCAAATCCTTTGGCAATCCTCTGGAGGTAAATTAAATTGGGCTCAGCTGTCCCAAAGCTTTAAAGGTCTCCACCATCACATCAATGAGAGCACTGAGGTGTTGCATGATAGTGATTCCAATTAGAAAGTCATAATCATTGTTCAGCAGCACTATTGCCAGTGCTACCACGACAATTGATGCAAACTACAAAGGTAGCCTGCTATACGCTCTTTCAGAGAGCGTGCTTTCTTCTCTAGCAGTCCCATACACCATGCGATATTCTACATAGGTTTTAATGTCATCTTAGCCACCAATTTTGTGGAAACTATGTTGACTGGGGCGCCTGTATCTATTATTGCACAAACTCTATTTTTGCTACAAAATGTCACAGTATGTACACTAAGAATAAGAAGAAAGCTGTTTGTTTATTACATTAACATTTAAGGTATCTTTTTTTAAAGGAAACTCATAATCCTCTAACTGACTTTGGGGTATTTTTAAACAATAGAGTTTACTGTAAGGGCGACTTTTACACCTTTCAGAGAAGGTGCATCTGCGGCTGGATTTAGCTTGTCTGAAGAAGGTTGGTCAAACATTTGACACGTATACAGCTTTAGCTGCTCCTGAGGTCCTTCATCTGCTGCAGCCTTGTCTTGCGACATTTCAGTATAATCACTCCTCCAACTGGTTGCTGGTATAAAAACCTGTCATTGTATTGAGTAACTTTCATTGGATATCTACAACTGATTCAGGCAAGAAGTTTAGGGTTGTTCTAGCGGAGGTAGAGAGTCCCATCTCTAACTCTCCCTCTTTTCCCTGGTAGTATTACTTCTGTAGCATCTAGTGAACTCAATGGCTAGGGAAACTCTGGGCAAAGTGGCCAGGGTGTTCGCATTCAAAAAAATTAACCCTGCAGGGTACACGTCATTAGTTCAATTAAAAAGGGCAAGGTCATTAGTTTGATTGTTGACATTAGGCGTAACCAGGGCCAGGTCAGTATGACAATTGCTGCCATTTAGCGTAATTAGGTCCAGGTCAGTAGTTTGGCTGCTGAAAAAATTCATAGGCAGTCTAGAGCAGGAGTCAAAATGCTGGGAGTAACTCGGACAGGGGCGAAAGCATGATTATAATAAGGCTGGGGGTTACTAGGCAGAATCTGGGAAGGACAGAAGAATTCCCCCAAATTGAGTAGGTCTGGCAATGGCGGTGATATGTTTCTCTCTTTATTGGGTGGAGGAAAGGTAGCAGATAAATGGCACAGAAAATGCACACTTTTGAGAAGGGGGACGTCATCATCTAAAATCAGGTTCATGAAATTGTAAAACTCACGGTATAAATTCAATGCAGAGGTCATTGCAATGAACACATCAGATTTGTATAAAGTTCCTGCTCTATTACCACATGGGCTTCTGCCATAAACTGGTCAGATAACCCAGTGAGGGTCTCATTACGTTAGAACCCAACAGTCAAGAAATCAGCCTTTTGCTGCAACATTTTCGTGGTACCCCTAAACAGCTGCAGCACAGTATTCTTTACTCCTTGGTAAGTATAGGAGCTTCTTGGAAGATAGCAGGTGACTTTATTAGCACTCTAACATCCAAGGCGGATAATAACAGTTTAGCTTCACACCAATATGAGGCGCCCTACGCTGCAAAACTCAAAATGTCTAATAAAGCTGTGGATATACCCATTACAATTGAACAGAGGCAGCTTATCAATACAATACCTCCTCTAGCTCATAACCACAGCCTTTTGGGGCATACTTAGGAATGGGTCGATATCCATAAGCGGTCTCTTGCTGGGAACTGGTCCAGCGGAGGTTGTTTTATCCTCTGATTCAAAGGTTGTTTGGGACTCTTCAGAGGGCAGTATTACCATCACTTGGGGAATTGGCTCTTCAATTCAGAACCATATCCAGAGCTGCCCTCATGGGTGTAGTAGCTCCTGTAAGTGTCATATAATTTATTGTACAATTCTCCCTGAGCAGCCCCTTGCGCTCATCCTCTTTCCAACGAGGGGACTGGGAGGTACCACCAATTTCCGCTCTGTGCAATGCAGTTGTTCAGTAGTGTCATCCAAGAAATTAGATAGTTGCTTGTTTTGTTGTCCAGGGATTTTTATTTGACTAAACGTGCTGTCAAGCTGGCTCATAACGTCATCCTACTCCTGAAGAAACTAATTTTGCTTTTTGAGCACCTCATCTAGAACAAGTTTTAGTTCTGCATATTCCGCTGGTGCAGTGTGTCTTGAAGATTCCTTACTAAAGCAGGCCTGACATGACAAGGCCAGTGACTAGAGATTATTAATTTTTAGTGGTTGATCAATGAGCCCACTGTAGTGAGCTCAATGATATAATTTTTGGTGATACCGTTGGGATATGTTATAAGGATCACACAGGTCAAACCCAAGAAACAAAGGATGGATGTTGTGAGGATTGTTGGTCCTCCAAACAGATTAATGAAAGAATAGAAGTATGAAGCAATTAACATCAACCGCACAATACTAAATATATTTTAATATAAGCAGATCTCTTTCTCTTTGTGCTCTCAATTATAATAACAACAACCTCATTAAATCACCCTATATCGCTTATATATCAGCGATTTTGGACAATACTTTCCCCATGGGCTAGAATATTTGATTCCGCCATAATCTCATTGGTTATGACAGAGTATTATATTCTCAAATTATCTATCACCTTAGTTTGAGGTGATTTTAACAATATTTGTCAAATATCAACATTGCTTATTACCTAGTTTAGAGGTGATACAATAATACCTCTTTCTGACCCAATATCTCTTTGTTTTAAGGCGCTTGAAATAATTTATTCAGTCATCATTATTTAACCGAGGTAAGCTGACCAGGGGACAGACATTACCGAATATATGTGAAACTAAGAGAATAACTAACAAATATAAAATTGGGCACCCCAGGGTACTCAAGTTACCTCTGTTGCCAGCGGGACTGCCAGGTATGGGGGAGGATTGGTGCACTACTCCGAGGGGGTTCCCCTGCTATGGAGCAGGTTTGAAGGAAAGGGTCTGTGTGGAGGAACAAGAGTGGGAACCATGATTATATGAGCGCTTTTTGTCTTGGTCTCATATATCCATAGAGCCAGGCTTGGAAGTGCTCTAGTAAGTGGACATGGAATCTTTTAATAATCCAATGAATGGTTGGGACTGTGCCCTTGAACGCATCTAATGCAATTGTGTGTATTGTCCACATTGCAATGGGTATTATTAGGGAGTGGAGTGTAGATGGGATTGGTGACTCGATCTGGAGCACAAAGATACTTTTGATATCGAGAATTCCTGTTTGTTTTAAATCTTGAGCAGGCGCGCGACTTCCTGCCATATAGCTTTGGTTGGGGGCATGTTTCTAGGCGGTATTGTAGGGATCTCTCCCCTCCACATACTGCACATGAATGTGGAGGGAGTTGGAGCAGTCCGCCGTCCTATAGTTCCTTCTCAAACAGCGCCAGGCGTTTGTTCTTATCCTTGGCTGTAGGAGTGGGTGGTGTGTCATTTTCCACATTGCTTTCTGTGTGGTTAAATCATAGGGAATGTCCAGCATATCTAGGTATTCTATCCTAGCTAAGCTTGGGGTTGTTGTGAGCATATCCCTCTGGGGCGTTTTTCTGGGTTTCTTAATTTGAATTGGGGCTGGGTCGTCCCCTTCCCTGTATAGTACCCATGTTCTCTATGGTCCATCCCATATGGCGGATAGTTCGGAGGATATGTTTGAAATAAGGGGAGGTTCCATGCGGACCTGTTGCAGTAGGGTGCTTGGCAAGGTATGAAAGTAGTCTGGGTGGACTATGTGGGTTAGTTAATTAGAGCCTGTGCAAAGTTAGTCCTTGCTGCTCTGGACCAATGTTGTTGCGGGAGGTCTGGAGCAAGGATTTCCTTTATCCAGGTACTTAGGATGTGATTGGCATGGCTCTCAAAATCTATTAGTCCCATGCCTCCGCTTGATCGTGGACCAAATAGTGTTTCCATCCGTATAGGAGGGTGAGAGCCAGGCCACAGCCAGCCCAGGATAAGCGCGCGAATTGAGGTTATAAAGGTAGGTGAGAAGGCTATCGCATGGGCCTGGTACCACTTTATTGGGAGGATGAGCGATTTAGCAACTGTAACTCGTCCTGTTAGTACTGGGGTTTTCCCCTTGAGGGAGGTTACGCGTTTGGATACCCGTTGTAACAGGTTACTTTCCTTTGTCTCATTAGCATATCCCCCTGATTCTAGCCAGATTCCAAGGTGTCGGACAGGAGTGGTGGTGGGAGGTGTTTCAAAGGGTAAAATAATTGGGTTTTTTTTGAGTGTTGGTGTGAGGTTCTGATGTTGTGGCCCAATTGTTTGTGTATTTGCCTAAGAGGATGATTTCTGTCTTCCTTTTGTTGAGCGATGCATTCCTCACCTTGGAGTATTCCTCTAGAGTACGTTCCAGCTGTCAGGAATCTTCAATGTTTGCTATACCTGCTACGCAGTCATCTGCAAAGGCCAGTATCTTGACTGTTGTGTTGTCCTTGTGCGGTTATCCCCATGAGACGTGAGTCAGTTACTCGGAGGAGCGGGTCAAAGCTGAAATTGTATAGCAGTGGGCTGAGGGGATCCCCTTTTTTGAGCCCTCTGTGTGGTTTGATATTGTTTGTTAGGAATCCAGGGCCGCATACAGCCATGGTTGCAGATTCTGTTAGGAGCATCGCCCATTTTATGAATCTTGGTAAGAGTTTGAAGGCATGTAGACATTCTTTTAGGTATGGCCAGCTAACACGGTCATATGCCTTTTCCTGATCCAAGAAGACCAGGGCACCAGTTGCTTTGGATTGGCAAATGTTTCCAACAGGGTGTATGTTGTTCCAGAATGAACGCCCTGGTATAAACCCAAACTGGTTGGGTGATAGGACGTCAGATGCAATTGTGCCTAATCTAGCTGCTAGAATTTTTGTTAGAATCTTTGTGTCAGTGTTGGAGAGTGCAATTGGGCGCCAGTTGGCCAGGTCCAACTTGTCACCCTTTTTATACAAGGTTATAACGTAGGATTCATGGCCTCCTGGTAATAGGCGTGTTTCCAACAAACTCTGGTCCATTGACACCAATAGGAGGGGGGCGATTTGTTGAAAATATTTTTTGTAAAATTCGTAGGATATCCCATCAGGCCCTGGGCATTTCCTACGTGGTGCACCGCGAATTGTTTCCCAAAGCTCCTCCCGTGTAATAAGGGATAGTATATTGTAATTTGGTGGTGTACTTTGTATCTTGGCAGTTTGAATAAATTCTTTGATTTTTTGTGGATCTGTTGGCATATCGCGATATAATTCAGTGTAATAGCGGTGTACTTCCGCCTTGACCTCCTCAGGGTCAGTTGCCACAGTGCCGTTGGTCTTGCGGACCTGTGTGACATGGGCTGGTTTCCGTGGGAGTGGAATTGGCAGAAAAAGTATGTCAAACAGGTTTCACCTTCCTTTATGAACTTACCTTTGTTCAATACTTTGATTCTGTGTTGGTGTTCAAAGATGAGATTGTTAAGTTGGGCTGAAATTTCTGCCCATTTGCATCCCCAATTAGGGCTATAGCCAGATCTCAGAGTTTTTTTCCAGGTGGTCTAGTTCTGCCAAGGTACGCTTGATTGTGGCTGTGTCCGCGGTGTACTTGCATGATGCAATATGTCAGGTTTTGTTGATTAAATCTTTTTTTGAAATTTCCTATGTTCTGATGGGATCCGAAGTGAATGGGGCTGTGAATTCTGGGTTTGTAGCCTTGTTTTCAACCCAGTCAGATATCTTGGGCAATTTTATATTTTCTGGGTGAAGCTTTCTCCAAGGAGACACCTGTGTGTGGGATTGGGTTGGCGCTAACTGCACCATAACTAATCAGTGATCAGAAAAATTGATCTTTTTTGTTGTAAATTTGGAGATTCAGTGGTGGGATTGTGGGATGAGGATGTGGTCAATATGACTCATCGATATGAGCAGTCCCTTGCATATGTTGGGTCTTGTCATGTAGGGAAGGATTGGTGAATTGGGGGGAAGAGCATCCTGTAAGCCAAGAAATGCCTTTTTTTAGTACTAGATGGTCCCCAAGAGATGCCTTCATTGTGCGATATTCAATGTGTCCAGGTGGGTATCCCCTGGGATTAGGCCATCGATCTGTATTGGGGTTATCCCAGCAGTTGAAATCGCCTAACATTATGATATCTGGTGGGAGGGTGAGAGTAAAAATTATTTCAAAATTTTTTTTCTCTCAGTTGCAGTGCACGGTGCATAAATACATGCTAACAAAATTATTCTATCTTGGCATGTGATTGTTGCTACCAGGACTCGACCATGCAAGTGTGATGATGAATTTGTAATTTTAAGTTTTTTGTTGTTTTGGACTATCACCCCACAGTGAGACATCCAAACTGATTGTGATGGTGCGACCCTGGTTGACCAGGATTATTCTTCCCCTTGTAGGCAGTGGGTTTCTTGGATGGCCAAGATGTCTACAAGAGGTTTTCGCAGGAATGCCAACTTTTTGGTTTGGACATATGAGCCCTGGCTCCCGCAATGTTTAACGTCCCTATTGACACTGAGGTGCCCGCAGCGCCTCAGGAGCGGTTGGGAGGACCCTCTGGTCCTATCCCACCACGGCTCATTTTGGCCATGCTCCGCGTCTGTACTCCAACTCTTTCACTGCCATTGTTGGTTCCCTTAATCTGACCCAATGATTCTAGGGAATTGCGGTTTTTTGCATTAGCGTCAACTTTTTCTGCACAGAGTCTCATGTTAATTTTATGAGGGTTGTTGATTGGATTTTGTATTTTTGAGGTTCAACTTTGTTACATTGTGCACCACATTTTCACCCAAATTGCAGTTGCATTGTTCCTCAGTATGTGCATGATTGATGACGCTTTGTGGCTCAGTCTGGTTACTGTGAAAGTTTTTGACCTGGGCATATTGTTCTGATTGGTTGGTTTAGTGAATATCCAAAATATCCTCCCAAATTTGTCTGTGGTTAATGGCGGATTCCGCGTGTGCCACCGCTTCAGCCGCTGCTCTCTTGCGAGCTTTTTGTGCTGCTTTACGCTGTTTACTTGTAACTGGGTCCACAATGTAGTATAGTCCATATTCACCCCAGCGGAACGGGTGGTGGCCATCAGTCATTTTGGCGAAGTTTTCATTATCTTCGTACATAGCTTCTTCAAAAAAATCATTTTACATTAAGCCCTATTTTACAGGGCATGCATGTTCCTTGTGGCCCAGTGAACCACAGTGGTTGCAAATGGGTGGTGCGCGTTCCAGTGTAACTCAGAATGCAGCTGACTGGCCCCCATCTGCAAAGTGAAATTCTGCTGCGCGGGGAATTCTGGATAAATCCTCTTCCACTTCTGGGAAGGGGTTGATTACAGCGATAGCTTTGCCCGTGCACATGTCAGGCATTAAGCAAAATCGCTGTAATTCGAGTTGTTGGATTTCTCCATCGGCCACAAGAACTTTGCGGAGCTCCTACTCAATTACCTTACGAGGAAGGTTGGTGAGGAGTGAGTCAAAGGAGATGAACAAAGTTTTCGCTTTCTTCCATCTGGTGCGCGCAGTGCGCACAATTTTTCTGCCCTCAGGGAAGGCAATTTCCATGCAAATTTTTTCTGCGGCATCAGCTCCATTGGATGTTTTGAAACCAATATTGATCCAGCCATGGCCCATGTTGTTGGTGGCTATGTACACCGCGTGAGGGAAAAGTGAGGGCTGTGCCTCACATGTTTTCTCCCACAGGGTCAGTGACTCATCCCCAAGGAAGATTCTGCTCCCGTTTTCCACCTTTAATAAAGGTTGGTTGAATTGAATGTACACGTATTGCGCGTGCTTTAAAGTAAATACCATAAGCCCAGATGGTGTCTGAGTTTGCAACGTTTTATGGCTTTGGTTCCTGGTCCCCCTCCAGGGCGTTTCTTGCCCTTAGTTGCACCGTTAAGCGCACCACTTGCCGCGACACTCGCCCATGTTGTACTATTTTTGTTATTAAAGTCGCCCATCTTTCCTGTGTGTGATTATCCAAATTTGCTGTTCAAATCGAATCATAGTAACTAAAGTGATTGTTACAAGAAAGAAAAGCAATTTAATCAGTCATCATAGGAGGCGTATTTTTGCCAATCTGCCATGGCTATTAAAGGCTTTATTGTTCAGTCATATTAAAATCTCGACACCCCCCTTAACCAGATGATATTTATATAGCGTGGCACTGACATATTGTTCTCCATCAACCAGAAGGTAGCAGCCTTGTCCACTCCCTGAAGTGGAACATGCCCCATTTTTATGCTGATCATTATTTTTTGTTATCTATTAAACCACTTAATTAGTTATATAAGTATTTCTAGAATTACCTTTTTTTTAAATTTATTACAAGGCACGCCAACAAGGGGATGGACATTGCCAAAGCGCAGAAAGCAACAAAACAAAGGAAAAAACTTAACTAACTAAATTATCAGACCGAAATAAAATGACCATTCAAAGAATGGTTGAAAAAGAACTATTGAGATACCAACATGCCAGGAGGGATAGCGCCGTGGCGCTCATCCTACCATGGCAGAAGGGGAGGGGGGCTCAGGGGGCTCATTCTCAGTCTCATTCGCCTCATTGGCGAGAGCACGAGCCAAGGAGGAGAGCAAAGGGGTGGGGTGATCAGCGACATAGGGAGCGAGGTCAGAAACAAGTGGCTGCTTGAGAAATTGATTGTACATCAGTAAGTCTCTGATGTATTTGGCAAGGGTGGCCTCCTCCTTAATGCGGAGGGCAGGGAGCTGGGACAGTGAAGCCACGAAGCATGGTAACTCAAGAGTTGCCCGCTATGTGGAAACCACTCTCTGGATGGCATCCTTAGCGCGTCTGTGGGAAATTTCAATGGACATTTTGTGGTTTACATGTGTGGATGTCCTGAGGATGAGGGGCAGGATTTCTGTGGCTAGCGCTGCTACTGATGACTCTGACATTTCATGGATAGATGTTACATCAGGGTTAGTGGCTGCTGTGACAGCAAGCTGGTGGTCTGAGCAGAACTCCACAGCGTCCGGTTGGGGGACATAATATCATTGGGCGACTGGTTTGGGAGTTTGACTCTGGGAAAATTCGTGGAATAAGGGTTGTGATGTCTCTATAAAATTACCCATATCATCAGTTTCAGCCAATAAGGACCATAAGTTCAAATCAAACTCAAAATTTGGGTCAGCAAATTGATTTGGTGTGGCTGGTGATTGCAGAATAACGTGGGAACAAACATTAGTCCAAGCCAATCCCTGATTGGATGAGGCGCAAGTGGCACTGGGCGAGGCACATGTGGCACTGGCCTGAGGGAGGGTCTGATTGGCTGCAGCAGGCACCGAGGTGGCAGCATGCATTTGGGGAGGGGGTAGGATTATACCCCATGTCAGAAAAGTAGTGGGGTGTGAGGAAAATTGGGGGCCTGCAATTATTGCGCTGGGTCCAAGGAAGTCACGAGGGATGAGCATTTGTGCTTTGAGTGAACTAACTCAAAGAAGGAGGGACATATTGTCCTTCAGCCCTCTACACGGGCCCAGAATGTGTGGTCAGGGGCTGAGGGTATAACGGCGCAGGTTGGAATCACCAAAGCAATTTTAAAATTTATGGGCTGATCATGGCAAATGCTCGAGGCCCAGCTAGTTGAGAGGCCCTATTGGGGACTTTAAACCAAAGGATGGGGTTGGATCTGTACGCAGCTAATACATCCATTAACTCCTGATGGAGCACTGTGGGGGAAGGTGAGTGGGAAGCCCCGCGAACTGAACCACCATACTGGTGTCAGTGGGGATCCAGGTGCATGTTGTTGATATAGGGGTGCCATTGAAGACCAAGGGCACAGTAGTTGCAATGGTGGCGTTGGCTTTGCAGGTGAAGCTGGAGTTGAAATACCCCTTAAAGGGGTGGAAGTCAATGAAGCCAGCCAGCTGCATCACCACCTGGGCCAGGTTGATAATTGAATGTTCCTTATATGAGAACAATCTACCATACTCAACCTGAAGGCCAAAATGGAGCTGAGAGAGGGGAAGAACAAGTGGGCTGTGAGGCACCGCCTGGGTTTGTGCCAGGTGGATGGCGAGATCCTTGGGCGGACTAAACCAACCCAAGGACTAATTAGGACTTGATGATCCAGACTGAGCGCGTTTTTCCACCGGATAAAAATTCTAGGTGGGGTTTTGCTGCTGCCCCACACTGGAGCATCCGGTGGCAAATCTGACATCATTGGGGATTGAATGGCTGAGGTTAGCATTTGATCACTAATTGTTTACTTACTTTTCTGTTTTTGCTAATAAAATTGCGCAAAATTGACTCCAAGTGGAAAGAAAACTAGAATTCTCTTTTTTGATTCTCTCTATTTGTTACAGGACTGAAGGACCTTAGGATGCTCTCAGTTGATAATCTGGCCACTTATTAGGTCTTTAATCATATACACATCAGTTCCCATTTTCTCTATTATCTCAAAAGGTTTGATAGATATTCTAGCATCTTGTTCTGCAATTGATCTCATACTGAGCATGGAACAGGACATGATCTCCTATACCAAACTTCAGAAATCCACTATGCCATTGGTAATCATAATTATGATCTTTAATTTTTTAGACATACTTGTTGAGTACACTTCCATCTGTAGTTTAATTTACGTGAACATGAGAGTCATCAGATAACATTGCTAATCCAATCTACTAGGATCCTTTACACAGGAGTAAAGTAGTGGGGGCAGATCTTGGTGCCTCCCATAGAGCAACTGGAAGAGATTCTTTCCTATCGCTGAGTGATAGTTGATATTATATGCAAAAACCATGGTAGGGAGGAATGTGCCTACTCCAATGTCCAGTCCCTCACAAGCTTTTTGATTATATTTTATTAGGGCTTACTAACCCACTTTATGATTCCATTAAATTCTGGGTAGTATGGAGTCATTAGTGCCCTGCGGATCACCAATAATTCATTCAGCTTAGGGAAGACATGTGAAAAGATAGTTCCATTGTCTGTGAGTGTTTACTTTTGGCAGACATGCCGTTGAATGATGCACTCCATTATGATTTTGGAAGCGGTTACCACACCCAGATCTCTAATTGCTCGCGCCTCTAGCCCACATTGTAAAAATAATATATCATTACCTGAATGTAATTGGGGCGATTTGTGCCTGGCATCAAGGGCTCCACAAATAATTGAATACCATATGCCAGGCAAACTGGGTTTCACCAAATGATAAGAGATCTTCTGGTGGAAGAGCTTCTTCAATTGACAATGATGACAGCAATAAACACTTTGAGGATGTTGTAGTGCATGATCTCCCAGTATTATTGCAGCCTCAGGAACTCTAACGTTCTATGTACCTTCCATAATTTCAGAAAATTAACTAGATGGATTCCTCCAATGATTTATCAGATTTGAGATAGAATATGTTATTCCAAGCGGAATGGCTCATTAACTGGATTTTGTGGTTATTGGTACAATTACTAGGAAGTTGCTTCACATATTGGGTCAAGACAAATCCAAGTATTCCGCTGAAATTGGAAGTTAGGATTGAGTAGGCAATTGATTACCCCAAATTAGTATACTTTTCACTGGTTATTAGTAGCTGAGGATGATCTATTTGGTTAATTAAGTAAATGCATGAGGAACCTGACAATTTTAAGTTTGAGGCGGTGGAGGATGTTTCCAACACCTAATATATAATAATTTGCTATCTCCTGAGAAAGAAAATTCCTCAAATGATTTACTACGATGAGTCAAAATGTGTTATCAGCGAGAAGCCAAGATGTCCTAAATCATTTGAGCTTTCAAAGATGTTTCCAGCGCATAATTACTAAGTCAAATCCCAATTTGATTCACTTATATAACAAGATTATATGGTTCACTGGCAACTGAAGGCCAAAGATGATGACAAAACTAACTTAAATATTGGGAATGATGAGGCGAAAGGGTTGATACTGGGGAAGTGAGAAGTGCAGTGATAGAGAGATATTGTGGTCAGCTGGAAGGTAAAGTGGAAAACTGATAGGTTGGCAATGGGCAAAGTAGCCTATTTGTACACATAAATACCTGTGGCTCCCTTTCAATAAACATCTCGCTTTGCCTATTTTCTCTTTTAATTAAAGATTTTGTTTATTCTTATAGGTTGGGGTTTAGGCGGGATGATCCCCAAATGGCATAGGTGACATGCCAAGGGGTCAGTTAGTGCTGCTGGCCCCGTCATTTAAGGCGAAACGCTAAGGGCTTACCAGTATTTATACTGGTTCGCCAGTCAATCCGCAGAGCCAAATGTCATTGGAAAAGCGAATTACTGACACATGTCCTATCACCTTATGCGCATTCAGTAAAATATTTAGTCAGGCTGAGTGCTTCTGGAAAGATCAATATAGCTTTACTAATTTTATTGTAGAGATCACCATTATTTAAAATATATCAGCTCTCATCCCATCTAACCCCTGAATGACTTGAGGTAATTCATTGACGTACTTGCTGCTTTATATTCTCTTTGTATATGAAATCAACAAGGTTCACCATAATGACGACTATCAGTAATCAATATAAAACTTGTCATTCTGGTACTTCGCCCCTGGATGGTGAATTATAATGAGGCTGTACGCTTGGAGCTTAAGATCCTAACACGTGAGGCATCCCTCTGGTCCTGATGGTTCTGTAACCAGCGTAAAGAAGTGTTGTCAGAGAAACCTTGATCTTTACTCCATGAAGAAACACTTGTAAATGTTTGTAAGCTTAAATTACAGCTAGGCACTCCTACTTGGTGACTGTTTAGCTCTATTAATGACAGGTTAAAATTCTTCTTCAATAAAAGATGGGGTGCTTCACGCCATCATCGTCTCAATGGTATAGTATCGCCCCTATGGTGTAAAGAAAAGCGTTGGTCTGAATGATGAACTCCTTTTCAAAGTTCAGATATTGCAGCACTGAGGCGTTGATCTACGCCGTCCAAAAAGTGCCTAGGTACTCTGACTTTATTAAGTTCACACAAACATAGTAACGCCTAAGAGCTCAAAGAGCGGGGTCCTGAAACAGCTGAAATTTTAGGATGTAACATAAGTAGTAACTAACAATGCCTAAAATACTTGAATGTCCCATTTTTACTTGGTCTGACTAACTTGCTGATGGCTTCTACCTTATCCAACTTTGGCTTAAGGCTCTTAGCGTCTACTAAAAACCCAAGATATTCCAGTTGCTGCTTGGAGAAATGACATTTGCAGGGATTAATATTTATCTTGGCCACTACAAGCCAGTGGAACATCTCCTTTAAATGATTTAAATGCTCGAAAATATCATTAGAAGACATTGATTTTGTTGAGGTAAATAAAGAATCACAATAGTTTGAGGCCTCCTAGGATGGTGTCTAAGGCTCTCTAAAATGTGGCCGGGGTGTTACATAACCCTTGCAGCATTCAAGTGGGCTGAAATAACCCCTTGGAAGTGATGATTGCGCACTTCTCTTGTTTAATTTATGGTAGCATGATATTCAGTAATCCAATATAAATTTGATGGCGTAAATATAGTGGGAACCCCAAGAAGGTTAAAGCATAGTTTATTCAGGGCAGAGGGTACTTGACCTTCTTGGTGATGTTGTTAAGTTTCAAGTAGTCAATTACTACATGGTTGGCTCCATCCTTATTTTTGATGGTCAACCTGAGAGAAGCCCATGAACTTTTTGATGAATCAAAAGTTCCCTTCTCCATCAGCTTCCCTATATCATAAAAATTTACCCCCACATGGCTCTTGAACAGTGGATCGTCCAGAACAAGATGGGAGTGTGGTCTCATTTATCAAATGATGGACAACATTTTGAGCACACCTCAAGTTGTGGTCATTAGAGGCAAAGATCTCTCTATATTTCTCAAATAGTGCCATTGTTCAATCATTTTGAACTTCCATTAACCCTGTTAAAGTTTATCTGGGAACAACTGCCACTACACCAGCTGGAGTTACCTAGGGTAGGCCATACTCTTCCAATGATACAATTTTGTGGAAATGAAGGACCTCATCAATGTGATCAGGTGTGAATATGCCACCACCAATGCCTCTGTACCATCAGAGGCTCTCTCTGCAGGTTTGCCAGCAGCATTTGACCTCTCCATGCCTGGATAGTAGGATGCCCAGAGCCACATGATGTTAAAGGTGTGATTGTTGAAAAGGCATGAGTATTTATTCATCTAACCCGTCCAATATATATGTTTCAAGCTCCATATCACTATAACTTAATGACCAGATGGGATCAT